>CALSBV010000422.1:6016043-6038277 GCA_943590825.1 Bovichtus diacanthus
ACACACACACACACACACACACACACACACACACACACACACACACAATGTGAACACACAAGCATGCACACAAGCATGCACACATTTTCCTCTTCCCCTAGTGGTACGTAGGCATGCATAAAGGTTTGGATTCATTTATGTTTGTTGAATTTATTATTTTGCTGATTCCACTGTGAAGTTCCTAGTTGAGTAAATAAATACTTGGAGGGCTGGATCTTTTACTTTGAAAGGTGTTCTTTGAAGCCTTGAAAAAGGAGAGTCTTATTTGTTTTGTTGTGCCAGGGGGTTGTAACAATTACCACTATCCCTGTACTCTAAACCTGTATGAAATGTTTATCATCTGTTTCTCAAAACTGGCTTCTAGTTTCTGTTTTACCAGCTGTTTTACAACACCAGAGAGCATCTTTGAATTTGAGAAATACTATTATAGGTTCAGGCCATGTGAACTTCATGACTGTCATGACTTTGGGTTTTTCATCTTCCTGTTTTATTTTGTAAAGTACTTTCCCCTTGTGTCATGTTTAGTTTTACTTCCTGTCTCTGTGTTTTCCCTCCTGTGATTGTTTTCCCTTCCCTGATTTGATCCTCCTGTGTGTAATCAGCTTGCCACCCTTGTGTCTTTGCTGCCCTCTCCAGCTGTGTCCCGTTGTCCTTAGTGTCTCTCTGTTTCATGGTTCCTTGTCAGTTCGTCTTCTATTACTCCTACGTCTTCCACGTTCCTGGTGTGGGCATGCTGTAGATCCTGCTGTTCCCCTCGTGTTTTAATAAAGCTCTCTTTATGTTATAACAATCCTGCCTGTTTTCTGCAATTGGGTCCTTCCCCTTACCTCATCCCTGATAATGACAATGTGATTTGTAATCATAAACTGCTAATTTAAAGTGATGCATACTTACGGTACTCCAATCTCAAACAGGTTGTTCTGAATAAGCTGCTTTCCCAACATGGTGATACTCAGCTGAATACACAGCTCCATCAGACAGCCTCCGTGAGCACACTGTAACACAGCCGACCGTCCACCATAGCAAAAAGGCATGTTAACAAGTAGGCCTAAAGCAAAGTGACAACATGTATGTAATGCTTTAAATGATTTTTCATCAGTATAAATAGCTGACTTCTGTTCTGAAAAAGAATTGAAACTCAAGTACCACTTTTCTATTCACACTCTGGGAGTGAACTTTGTGTTTATAATGTTTAGTGGTGTTTTAAAGTATGATCTGAATCAGCTCTGAGCTTTTTGAGAAAATAATTAGGCAGTTTGGGTTTATTTGCACAGTGTAACTAAAAATACTGCTTCCAATACCTCACCTTGATCCAAACAACTTGATGGTTGCTATTTTTGTCTAATGGTTATCATAATGTAAAATCATCCTTCAATTAATATAGATTATAGGGTAAATTTGGCAGAAGACAAAATCACGGAGTGTTTGTTATAATTGTGAAATTATTCTAGTGTATTATTCCTACAAACTTGAGTTTGCATCATATAAGTAGCAGAAATGTGAAATGAATAGAAAACATAAAACACATTTTAAATCATTCTGCAAAACAAGTATTCCCACTAACGCACAATAAACACAACTAACTGCAGCAGTGAGTGTGTCCAAACTCCCTGTACTGAGTACAGGAACACATGTGGCCAGGCCTGAATCCCCCAATAGCTATGTTTGATATCCTTCAGTGTACAGGTAGCAGTTCTGTGTCTGCAGGAAGTATTAGTATAATAAGGGAGCAGGTATCACCAGCAGTGGAGACGAGTTGAGCTCATGGCTACTGAACAATGTCAGCAGTAAAGGCTTACAGGTATGAGAGGCCAGTGGGAAACACATAACACCACCCACACTGGTTAGATAAAGACACTTTATAAGGATAAAGACACTTTGTCACACACAGGAAATACTGAGGTATTAAAGGTCCACGTTCAGCTAGCAGAACTCCACCCACCTAAAGAAATGCTTGACCGATCAAATTCTGCAAACAGTTCTAAGCATTTAAAAAAAGTTATTCATTTACTTGTTCAATTACATTTTCTGTAAAGTTGATCTCTCCATTCATTTGTTTTGATCCCAGTGTGTGGTTACAAAAGGTGCAGATCGTTTGTAAAAGTGTGAACCTTACCTCTTCCATTCTGTACGATTCAAACACATACAGGTAGCTGCCTGGTCTGCCTACCAGTCTAGAGGGAAAAGGGTTCAGAGCAGATATAAAGTGTTTGTATTCCTAATTTTTTCCATTATTGAAATTATATATGAGTGTTTAAACATATTAGAATGACAGAAAAAGTAACTGAAAGCTACAAAATTACACTTTAAAATAGAATAAGGTTACTAACCTTCCCCTGAAGAAAGCAATATAGATGATGGGGGTGAACGCATTGACAAACTTGAGAATGAAGGTCTTGAAGATAAGTCGTTCCTCAAAACTCTTGTCTGTTTTAGGAACCTCTAAAAAAATGAACAGACAATTTTTCTTTGTTTTGCAATGAAAAACAGGCAACAGTTATTTATGATAACAAGACAGAAATAGATAAAGGCCCAGCTGTAGTTAGAGGGTACATACTCATAGAACTGGAGTAACATCCAGTACTTAATATTTCTGTTTCGTACATGCTACCCCCTCTAAGGAGCTAGCTTTTGGTGACCACTGGAGGAGAAGGCCGTTCGGGATGTGATGTACTCCCGATGGGCCTGAAACTGATTGCAAACAATTCAGGCCGAAAGACATGAAGTGGTCTGACCATTATGTACCACCCGCCTCGGGGTCCCACAACCTAACTACACTTTCCAAGCTTGGAGCTAAAGTGGCCAAAAACCAGTAACCTGAACCACAAGGTGCCTCCACAGATGTAGAACCAAGCACAGAGTTGTGAGATCCCTGAGGGAGGAGGGGTGGAAGTGATGACCTTGATAGGTTGGGAAGATGGCAGCCCAACCACACCCTATCCTCACTGATAGACATGCAAGAGTGGTGCACGGATAAGGCACAAAGATCCTCCGCCCTCCTGGTCAAAGTAAGGTCTAAAAGGAGCGCCACCTGATACACAGTCCTGGCTTGCCTGCTCCAACGGATCCAAGATGCCACTCAGGACTGTCTGGAGTTCCAACTGGGGAATAAGGCGACGTAGTCCAAGTGTCCACTGTTATCATAGACATGTGACCTATTGACCCAGTTCAGTGCCTGAGCCGGTTCTACATATAACCTAACTCACCTAACACCGTGAGCCATCGGGCCACAGCTCCGTACACCTCATCCAGTATGAGGATGACCACCAGGTTGATGATGGCTGCAGTGGTTTTAACTGTCAGTTGTACATGACTCCGTGTGACCGGATTGGAGCTCATATGAAGAGCCGCTTTGGTGGAGATCCGGTAGAGGATCACACCAAACACTATGGCAAACGTAACACCGATCTGACAATGAAAAGGTTTGCAGGATTACAAACAGAATACGACTGTGAGGGGGGAAATAAATAATCATTCAACAAAGTTTCAAAATCGGGTTATTCTTACCATTAATAGCATCATGACAATGTTAGTCATGTAGGCTGGGAGGCGGTCTCGACATGTGAGCTTTTCAATCTAAAAATAAATAAATAAATAACAATATAGTCACTATCACTGCAACAACACACTGTTTGTAAAATTGTAGAGGTGAAAAACAATTAAAAGGCTATAAAAAGTGCTCTAGAAAATATGAATGAATTTGTAACATATACAACTTGAAAAATGGAGGTATAGAGAGCCTACCATATAATTACCTTGTGATGTGATTTCTGATCTTTGCTCAGAGTCTTCTGCATGACCCTGAATTCATATTCGGCCCTTGGGTGGTCCTGTGATGGTGACACAAACAGAAATGACAGACAGCAACAGTGAAACGCAAGTGGAATACCAGCAGGATATGAATGCCTGTGGTAGAAGAGATAGTCGGTCGAAGTCATCAGTCCAGTGATCACTGAACCTGTAGACCAAGGTTGAAATCATTTTTCAATTTTTAATTAGTTATTATTTTAAGTTTTGACTTTTCGATTTCTTTACAATTTTAGTTTAGTTTTAGTTATTTTTCATAAAGGTTTAGTTTTAGTTTGTTTTTGTTTGGGCCAGGTATAAGGTATGAGTAGTATGCATAAAGAATACATGGTTGGAAAACTGTGATAGGAATGTTAAAATCTTTTAAACTTGAACATGAGTCCTCTTTCACTACCACGCAATTTCATCCCGACCCAGTTAGTTAACATTAGACCTGAGTGGAATAGCTTAGTTAAATGGCATTGGATCTACTAACATTTTTAAATCATGTTCTTGTTATTTAAAGCAAGATTATGCAGAAGTAGATGTAGATTATGCTCGAACCAAGCCTGCTTTATCGTCTATTTTACTCTAAATGGAACAATAATTTACCATGAACATCATGCTGGATTGAAGAAGGCTTAAAACTAGTGATTGAGACCATAAACTCATTAGGAAGATGTTTACAGAGGTAATATATCAAGTAAGAAGTAGGGTCATTCCCTCATAGACTTCTATACAACCGGACAACCGAAGGAGTCGCCCTTTGCTGGCTATTATTAAAGCTCCTTTGCTAGCTGTGCAAACACCAACACTTCTCCCTGTTACAAGTCAGTGTAGCATTAAAATTATTTTAAAGCTGTTATTTTAAGGTAACATTTTTCCATACTGTTGCTTTAATTCTACAATCAAGTCCGTAAAATCTTTTGTGGTTCAATGTCACAAGAGTTGACGGAAATTTATGCTGTCTCCCTTTTTTCGGTAGCGCTATATTAATAAAGTTAATTTCAGTTTTATTTGTATACATTTTTTAACAAAGCAATATCATTTCAGTATAGTTTTTATATTTCCTAAAGGATATCGTTTTTCATTGCTTATGCATAGCAGCTGTTTTTCTCTAACAGCTTCAGGGATGCAGAATGGGAAGAAGCGTCACACCTGAACCACTGGACATGTTAAAAATTAAATTGATTTCAAATGAAACATTGTGTAAGAAAATGAGAGTCACAGCTAGAGTAAAAATTAACAGAAGAAAAAAAAAACTGAGGTGAAACGTCAGGAAATAATCAGAGCGCTTCAAGAGAGGAAAAATTATCCTGGTGTAAAGATTGATAGCAGCAGCTTATGGAACCTGGTAGAGGGATTTTTCTGTAATGAACTATGTTATGACACTACTCATATGCTTATCCTCAAAAATGTGTTATTACTGGGGGATTAATCTCTGTATTGGACAGAAATATATTTTAGGTGATCCTATTTGCCTTATGCTGTCCACTGCTGTGGTAGTAAATCGTTTTTCTGGAATCCATCCCAGGCTCCATTCAGTGTGACTGTCAGAGAGAGAGGCAACAGTGATAAAGTTAGCAAAGCCATATTGATGTGAAGCAAACATGAAGTCCTTCGTTCTCCAGTATGATCTCTCAGCCCTGCAGCGCAATATAGTGTTCAATAAATGAGGCAACGATATTTATTTCTCTTTTTACATTCTAATTGATTTGGGTTCATTTGGATTGGCTACTGCCATGTGCGTCCGCACACGTTCTTGTTGTGTTTGTGCGTGTGAAAATCCGGTGTGCATTGTATATGTGGCTCAGGAAATAGACCCGGCACCTTGTATGACAGCCTCTGCCAGCAGTGTATGAATGTGTGTGGGAGTGGGTGAATGCTGACTTGTGTTGTAAAGCACTTTGAGTGGTCGCTAAGACTAGAAAAGCACTATATTCATACAGTCCATTTACCATTTACATATCATTTATATATGTGGCTCCTGGGGGGCTGTTTTACATTTAGTGATACGGAAAACACAACTCTAAAAACAACATATTGTTGTTCAGTTATGGTCATCTTATTATTATTTTTTTCATTTATTTTGCTGATTTGGGTGTTTCTCCTTTTACCATCTATCTCCCTATGTTTATGTTTTAAACATTTTTTCTTTACCTTTTATTATGAAGCACTAAAAACAAATGATCAAGGCTATGTCTATGTCCCTTTATGGTAGGATTAGAAATCAGGTCCGTACATGTGCACACAATGTAAAATGTGTATGCATATTTCTGTCTTGTGAATTAGACATTAATTACTTTAATCTGAAATGTGAGGTATATGCATGTGGCCCCTGATTAAGAACATTTGGTCAGTGATTATTTATCATATTGACTGTATGACTATGTTCCATTGCTAGGGATTAATTATGTTAGTGCACTATCCTTGGACATAGGTGTTTTGTGAGGGGAAGCACTGACTTTTGTGAAGCTGACGACACATTTATGGTATTCGGGAATGGTTTAGGCTGTACTTCCTGTATTCCTGCCACTGAGCTCTGAATTGTGATCACTTGTCCGTGTTGCAGTTTGTCAAGATTTGGGCATTGAGTGATATTTTAAAAAGGCAACATTAATTCATTAAAGATTTTCTGTGACTGATTCTGGTACTATTTGGCCTCACTGGAACTCTAATGCTAATATCAAGATATGTTCAGTGGTCAGACATGCTGCTAATTGGATGGACAAGATGAAGCTGTCTTTCTTTTAAAACATATTTTGTAAAAAAAATATCCTAACAACTATGCTGATGGAGAAAACCTCAAATATATTGCACAGCATGTAAGTAGAAGTGTATAGTACCATAGTTTTGTGTGATGTGTTATGATCAGAGGTTGGCAGCAGCAGCAGCAGCAGCAGCAGCAGAAAGGCTAAAAGAGTAAAGAGAGGAGTTTATCTAGTAATAGGAATTCATCCAAACCTTGAGAGCTTCCTGTGAAAATAAACCCAGAGAGACGGAGAAAGAGAGAGAGGTGGGTGGGGAGTGTTAGTAAGAACATCAAGGATAACCTTAACTCAGATTATTACATTTATTTCACTACATGTGTTTACTGTGCTGAAGAGGAATGTTCCGAAAGTACTTGTAAAATACACCATAGAATAAAGAAGATCACAAAAACTGGGCAGTATATGAATAGTCAGTTTGGAAGGCTTTTGCCCTTTGTTGAGTTGCTGAAAACATTCCCTGCACTACATAATTTTTAGCTTTGTGACCTGCATGTTTTCCTGTTAGTTTTAAAGGTTTTCCTGATTGCGGTGCAAATCAACAGCATCGACATTTCAACCCCTGATTATTAAAGTTTACATTAAAGAGAATATGTGTTTGCTGCATCTATACAACACGATCAGACAGAATGGTTAAATTTATTTGGGGGAGAAGTGGCCGTAACAGTGACGGCAGGCCGGCAGGGAGGTTATATGGTCTTGATGGCAGAGTGGTTATGGCCATATATGTTTGCTCAACTATAAATTACAGAGAACATTACAGGAGAAGTAGACAGATGTGCACAACATCTATAAATGTATGAATTGATCCTGAAAATATGACTTACTACCTTGTGGAGAGGAGATGGATACATTACCCAGATCAATCCTGATTCCACACATAAAGGATTACGAATGGTGACATATTCATTTATTAGAACATTAAAAATAATTCCTCCATTGTCGTAGATGCTTAAAATGGAAATCAGTATCTTGAAAAACTAAAAAGAAATAATTATTGTGAGAATGAATGTTTCCTTCATTTCTTAGAAACCTGGCTTGGACAGTTTGTGTCATGGTTGCTTTGTAGGGGGGCAATTCAGTACTTACAACATACAGTATATGTATAGTGCGGCTCTTTTCTATGTTATGTTATTTGGGCAGCACTCACCTCCTCATCTTCAAACCCAGTCAGGTCCCATTCATAGTTCAGTCTCATCTGCCTCCTCTTCCAATGCTCCATGAACATGGCAGCTTCAACCAGACAGAATATAATCAGACAAATACGCAGAGGCACTCAGACCACTGGAATTTATTACACGTTATGCTTTAAACCTTTGGCAATTGGGTGATCTGAAGGTGTGGAGCCTTTTCCTCTCCACACGGACTGTTCACATGCATGCAACCAAAGCCTACTCAAACGCGATTGGTCAATACTACTCGGACTACAAATGCAAACCAGAACGCTTCTGATACCAACATCTTGTCCCATTGCCTGCAGATATTGCAATCATATGCAGATATCTGTTCAAAGAGATTAAAGGTTGGATAATATGGGTGAAGACTAGATAGTAAATAACAAAAAGGCGATGTCTTCACAAGAGATAGCTCAAAGTTCAGTTCCCACAGATTAAAATGAATGATGTCCACTTTATGTTTAAAGCATAACCACTGCCACACTGTCATGGTGAACTAGTACAGAACTGTTATTACTAAAACCTGTTTTTCAAGTATTACAAAACCTTTCAACTTGTAAATCTACCACAGTTGTCGAGTATGCCGAGCTAAAATGGAAAGCTTGACGGATGTAGTAACAGTAACTAACGGTGGGTCTATTAAATTGCACCACAAACGGCAGCCTCGAAAATGTCCACAAAGCTTTAACTAGGTAGACCTCATCAAGTGGACTGTGATTGTATGAGTGCATTTTTGAGTGAGCTGATGTGTGTTCACTCACCCCACAGAGCCATGAAGATAGAGAAGAAAACGGTGGCAGGGTTGTCAAACAGGTGACTGGCCCGGGCCGTTCCACAGGCAGTACTAAGCTTCCAGTAGCTGCACACTCGGTCACACAGAGGACACATGGTGATGTTGTTCTTTGGGTGGCAGATCTCCATGCTGGAAAACAACACACACACACACACACACACACACACACGCAAATGCACATGTACACACACACGCACGCACGCACGCACACAGTGGTGGGATCAAATTACATTCATCATTTAAGCTGCAACAGAAAACAGGGCAGATATTAAGAAAGCAGAAGCTACCATAACACTACAAGTGTCTGTGTATAAGTGTGTGTGATGTATTGGATCTGAAAGCCTGTACCAAGCTCGGATTGGACCAACAGCCATATGCGAGGCAAAGTCTCAACGAACAAGCTCCAAAGACACATTTCAAAAAGGATGCTTCCATGCAAAGAGTTGTATTGTCTTGTGCATACTTCAAGAACTCTTATTGTTGTGCCACCATATGGCCAATTTTGTTGGATGTGCATAGCAGATATGGTGAAATTTAAACTATGCCTTGTTGAGTAAAGTTTTTTTCTCAAAGCCCATGTCGTCTATTTTATTCCCCATATTTATGTGTTTCCTGTAAGCTAGGGAGGGCCATGTTGCAGATATTGATTGCCGTTCACAGAAGCCAATAGCGCTGATTATCAGATTGACCGTAGCTACTAGTTCTGTTGACTTCTCGCCAGGACCATCGACTAAACCAGCAAAAATCGGACAGGAATGAAAACGGAGGAAGAAGAAGACAATGAAGAAGTCGTTTGCCATACATGTACAAGCTGAGTGCCGAAGCGTGCCAAAAGTGTTTAATAAGTTGCAGAATTAGTATAAATTAGTACAAGAGCAGGATGAGTCATCGTCATTTTTATTGTTTTCCAGGAAATGACAAACTCTACAATACCATTAAGAATACCTACTAAATGACTTTTTCTGTCATTGATTGGCCAGATACTGGCATATAGGTGGAGACCAGTGCAATAAAACAACTTAAACGTCTGTTTTGATTATTATTATTATATATATTAAAAGTAAATACCATGGGAACCGTTTGTGATGGCAAAACATTTTTTCTCTGGATTATTTGGATGATTATGCGTCACAGTGGCGCCGGCAGGATTTTATTTCAACACCACCATAACACTGTGCTTATCTTAAAGCATTACAAAGACCAGGCAGCAGGCCTGAAAAGAAACAAACAACATCCAGCTAAATAACAGGCTACAATACAGCCCGGAGAAATGTGCAATATTAAGCATTAAGCGCAAAAGCAATGGATTTCCTTGTTTGGTAGCACCCTCATAAGAACATTGAGGAACAACAATATGCAACAGCAGTACCACCAAACCAAGCTGCTAAATAAACAATCAAAGCTTTATTTTCTAAGATAGATTGCATACAGGATTACGGCCGCCTGCAGTGCTGATGCATTGCTCAATGGTTTCCCTCCATTATATATTAGAGACAGTGTGGCAGGTTTATTATCTGTACTCTTAAGGCACTTAATAGGAGATTTAAAAAAAAGGATGTTAATTTGCTCAATGTACAGCATCTCTGATTCTCTCTCAAACTCGTTCTTTAATCCGTTTAGCTCCAGTGTGCACTTTAGAAGAGTCTCTGTTCCCTTTCCGTTTCAGTCATCTGCAGCAGCTCCACTGGGAAGTCTCTTTTTCATTTCCTTGATTTACTTCTATTGAATCCACATCTTGGTAAGATATGGTTTCTGCGCACTGTGTCTCCTTGAGAAATGTCTTTCTGTCTTTCTTGTCTTCGCCAGGGAAATCGCGCTCAAGCGATTTACAAACTATACCGCCACCCTGAAGCTCTCATCTGTCAAAACTCTCGTAAAGGGTAATACAATTAACCTCTACCCCCAATGGATGTATTTTGCATCAAGACATCCTATATCTTATCATATCATAAATCGATCATCGAACACCTATACTGTGTGATTCATCTGAAGTTATTCTTTCAACAATCACTTCTCAAATGTCGCTCAAATGGTCATTAAGTACACACATAAATACATAGATTTTGAAATTGAAATAGAAAAAGATAATGTTTGCAACACAAGCATCAAGTGTCAGCTCTCTCTTCAGTAACAGCAGTAACTCTGTAGAGCAGTGTTCCTCAACGGGGTTAGGCCTGATTTGTATAAAGTAGCCAAAATTTCAACTTAATGCAAATAAGGGGCAGACAACGTGATCCCCGACTCTTGAAATGCAGCGGCGCTACCAGAATGCATTGCACGTGGGAATGAATGGGAAGCCTTGAAATGACTGATCCTGAGGACACGTACCATCAGACGGTCAGAACATATCATAACATAATGCACAGTAGATGCTAGATTTTTGATAGATTTTGTTAGATGTTTTTCAAAATTCTAACTTTATTCTTGGCTTCTCAGAGAACACAGATATGTGGGAAATGTTATAAATCGGGAAGGTTTGACCATGAGCAAAAATCTTTAATTAATAAAAAAGAAATACTGCTGACTCAGCAGAGATGACATTAATTGAGAAAAGTTGATCTACAGAACTAACATTTTTATTTTTTTATTTTAATTATATATATTTTAATTATATATATTATATATAATATTCCATTATATTTCTGTATTTTGAATTATCACCTGGCGCCTGAATTTTTGTTTTCCTTTAGTGCATATAAATTCACTAGAATGCAGGAAATGAAGTGTTTGACGCTCAACATATCCTGCGGGACCCCAGACCCTCACTTAATATGTGTCCCCACCAATGTTGAAACGAAAACACTGCGCCCGTGGGATATCATACATATTCGAATGCTTCTTTTTTACAGTAGCCTCAGCATTTTTCCTTGATAGGCTGCTTGTTTTCATTGGATCACTTAATAAGAATGCTTCTTGTTTGGTGCAAAATTACAGCTTTCTGGTTGGCTGCAGTTTGTGATCAATAACGAGATCTAGTTAAAGCCTAACTGACCTAATGACAATGATATTCCAAATGTCCAGCTTCCATCAAATACGTTATTTAACATTCAATGACTTGATTTTTTCATGATATAACATGGAATAATTAACATTAATATGACAATAAGCCTACATTTAATTGATGTGGGGGAGACCTGGATGATGGATAGGGGGGGTGCTCTGCCCAAAAAAGGTTGAGAACCACTGAGAGAAAATGACCTCAGGCTAACAGAAATAAAAGATAAAGTTATAATAATAAGTTTATTTACAAAATATAAAAATAAAAAAATCTTGTTTTTGAAATCATGGCATTTGATTGGTGCCTTACAGATCAGAAAACATTTGGAAAATGGACAGACACATAGACAGGGCGTCTGGTTTGTCTTACTGTGTGGTTCGGTGTCCAGGTGAGACGTTAACACTTGTGCTGAGCGTGTGTGGTGTGTGTCTGCATTGAGTGCAAATGTGTGCCGGCAGCATGTGTCATAATATCCTGTGGATGATGAGAAGCAGCTTGAGGAAGTAGAGGAGGCCCGTGTTTCCCAGCCCATTCATCAAACCTTTTCCTTCGTCTCCCCTCACTCTGTGCTTCCATGTTGAAATTCTTTACCTCTTACACTGTAGTTTATACAGTTTACATGTGCAACTCATGCTGTCCATTATTGAGTCCTAATATTTAATTAACTAAAAGAAAAGTTTTACCTTTTGGGAATTGCACTTAATTGATATCTTTACAAAAATCTCATATTCATGTGTTACATACAGACCTCAAAAATCAAAATTTCAAACCTTCATAGAGGTGTTTCCCAAAAGGATCTTAACTCTTGGACATTATGCCTCCGACCTACTCGTGGAAGTTTAAGAGCATCTCAAGAAGCTCCAGAACCTGATTGCATCTTCTTTAATCATGACCGCCGATGCTTTATTAGAGATGTTTTATGTCTAATGAGTGGCACGTCTGAATCAGAAAGTAAACTAAATATAAATATTTGTTTACTTGCACCAAACTGGCCATGTGTTGTGTTTGCTAGTTTCTGCCCCCATCATCCTTCTCTCACTCCTCTTATCATAGAAGGTAACCATCACCCAGACAGCAAAGATCTGCACACGCAGCTCTTCATTCATGCTTTCCCATTAATGTTGCTTCTACTCTGTCCTGCATCTCTGTGATGCGGCACACAGCCACTTTTGCCCGGCTGTTTTTCCACAAATAAATAGTTTTTTTTACCTATTAGCCATATTAGCTGTTCCCCCAGCTTCTAGTCTTTATGCTAAGCTAGGCTAACCACTGTCCAGCTCCATAGTCAATGCACTGACATGAGATTGAAATCCCTCTTCTCATTAAACTCTAGGCCTGAAAGTATCTTCCACAATGTGAAACTGTTCCTTTAATAGGTTATATTAGGGGTTAAATTAAAAGAGGTTTAACCGTTCTAGTGATGTCTCTGCGTGTCGTATTAGATTTCTCTGCAGATCCTCAAATCTCTGGGGTTGCAGAAAGATATTGTCATAACTAATGAGATTGATGCCCAAAAGCAAGACGTGTCGAAAAATGCTTCAGGGAGACAAACAGCAATAGGCTGTCAATCAAGTCCAATTAAAAAAGCTCACAGAAGTGTGTGTGTGTGTGTGTGTGTGTGTGTGTGTGTGTGTGTGTGTGTGTACCTTGGTAAGTTGTCATCAACTGTTGCACATCCATACAGAAACACAATGACTCCCACTAGAGAGGCAGGAATTAGCATCTGGGTATAGAGACCCAACCAGGCAAAGTACAGACCAATCTTCTCGCCAAAATACTTCCTAAACAACGCAAAAAAGATGCAAATCATTTTGATTATTCAGACAAAACTGCCATGTTGGTATCAGGACACAGGGATCTGAACTGTACTGATGTGCTGATGAAAATATGTAAGCAGGGATTCAGACTGAAAGCAGTCTGCGTTAAAACAGTGCCGGGGGCTGCGTTGGTTGGGCCACGTTTGTAAGGTACTGGTGAGACATTGAAATCAGATCCAGGAAGTCCAACTGGAGTAACAAATGATGTGTGTGTGAAGACTTATCAGACACCAAAAGAAAACTGTGTGTAACACTCACAGAGAGGACTTTACAACTCTGTGGGTAACTGAACACTTTTTGAAAGTAAAAGTTTAATGCTTTCCAAAACCTTTCAAGACCTCTAATTGAAATAATTCGCTTTAGGTATATGATACCTTAAGCAAAATGTCCTTACCGCACAAGTCCGATGGGCTGGTACTTGTAGAAGACACTGTAGTTTGCCCACTCTTCGTACAAAAGCTGAGGAAGACAATCAACAGTATTTTGTTGCATTATTGTTGTACAGTTTTATCATACCTTTAGCCTTTCTACTGCCATATTTGTCTTTGATACAGTGGTTGGACAGAGTTCCCTTTCCTGTTTCCTTGACAGTGAACTGTGAACATGTTAGTTGGGTTAGCCTAGATGCATAATTCATGTGTGTTCATTGGTAGTCTATAAGATGAATTACATGTTTAAAACTTGAAACTGTACTGTGGGCTCTAATAGCTGGTTCAATGTATTTTTAAATATGTTGTAAATAGTGCATTTTTTGGGGACTATTTTCATCAGCGGATTAATATATATTTGGTACTCTAGTGAGCAGGACAGTACATACATATATACAGTATATGCAAAGAAAATAGACTTAAGCATGGAAATTCATTCTTAACATTGTGAGAGTTGCAATATGCCTAAATCTCAGGAGCTAGTAGGTAGACCTTTGAGTGTTGCAAGGTTAAAATTGACAGTGACAGATTTGTGGTCGGAGTGTGTGTGTGTCAGTGTGGACTCTGCATATATGCACGTGTGCAAAGATTTACAAATGCAAAAAATTAACAACAGTCTATGAAGCTACTGGTTTCCATACATTTAGAAACAACCTTCTCACCTTTCTGTCATTTGGCACTGCACTCTCCTCATTAATATCTCCCTGAGAAAGGAAAGAGAAACACTAAAGCTAGTTACTGTGCACACCAACGGGAGACATACACATCAGTTTAATCATCAGAGATGGACTAGTTTGAAGAAAAAGGTGGAGCTACAGTAGTTTTCTAGTGCTGGCATCTTTTCACCTCATTTTCTAGTGACTACGAAAATGATGTCAACGTCTTCGAAACACAAGCACATAAATATGATTTTTAACTACAATTGTAGCACCTAGAATGATAATGATAACCTATTAGTGCCAGGATAGTAATACTCACATCATGAAGAGGATACGCTGCTGTATAGACACCACTACCCAGGAGACTGGTGATACCTGCAGAGAGAAAACCAACACAGGTGTCAATGTGGGCTCCACATCTTTATACCCTAGCTCAGTAAATGTGTCCACCGCAGAGTTATTGAGGCTTGCAGGCCTCTGAATTCTATTACTTTAGAAGTAGGCTACCTCTGGGTGGTTATGTGTTCAGCTTTGTCAAATGGGAACGCACCCCACTATGGTTTTGTATCAGAGCCTAAACGATACAATGCCGATTTCTCTTTCAGCTTATTGAAGATATATCGGTATCAGTGTTTATGTCAGCCAAAAAGTAAAAAGAAATTCAAGTGATGGAAAGACAAAGATAAGCGCATTGAGCTTAGGTGCTTTATGCCAGGTTCAGACAACACATATTAGACTGTGTCAGATTAGGCGATTTTGGAGTCATCAAATCTTGCAATGACTTTGCCAAGAGATTTGACAGACTCTTGGCAAAACCAATCAAAGCTTGCCTTCTTTAACGACATCATCTGGAAGGAGGTGCTAGGGAGCAGGAACAAGATTGTAAACAAACAGTTGCGGCTTGAATGATGCTGGCTGTCTTGTGTTCAGAAAAGCCTAAGAAAAGGAAGAAACAACAACTGACTTTTCCTCTGTCTCAAAGTTCCACCTGAAGCACCAACACCATCTTCATCTTTCACATCATCCTCTTTTGCTTAGCCAGAGCGCTATTGGTCAAAGTGACGTCGTAAGAGAACACATCGTGAAAGGCAAAAAGAAAAATCAAACATGCTAGTCTTTTCTGCCAGGACCTTTTGAGGTATCCCAGATCTGGTTGTCTTCTACTATGACACACTCCACAGACCAAACGATTGACTCATTATAGCTCGACACCCTACGACAGCTGTAATAATGGGGTAGTCATTAAAGTTGTGGGTGAGAGATGTCACCCCCTCTTAGAGATGATGGCATTAATGACTCACTGCACTCACTGAGATGCATATTGAATTCATACTCTTTAAATTTGTTACACTTGATTGTCCCTATTCTTTTGTTCCTGATGTAATTGTGGCATCTGAATATTGGCAATGGCAACTCCCACCTTTGGGTCCACTATCAAATCTATTTGAAATCCTATTCAACTAATTATCCAATGAGAAATGCACACCTGGTGCAAGTTGACTATAGAGCAGACCGGCATCCTGTCGTCAATAATATTTCAGACTTAAAGATCCACCCCATCATTATTTGCGGCCATGCCCCTGTAACACTTGGAACAGAACCAGTCGCTTTAGCACATCTCTTTTCAAAGAACCTAAGTTAAGTTTAAGACTGATTTGTTAAAAAAGAATGGGCATCCTTCCTAGAAGTTTGTGATTCTCCTAAGTCCTCACCAACTCTTCTGTGGGAAACAGGATAGGCAATATGAAGAGGTAAAAGGATTTTTGTTTTATCATTCTCTGTTTATAAAAAAAAACGAAATAAAAGGAACAAGAAACTGAACTGGAAAAAAAAAATCAAACAACTCGAAAATATTAATCCAATAAACCAAACAGAGAAAACACCTAGAATGAAATAAGAAAATATACATTTCAACTAAATGTAATTCTGAAGAAAAATTTTAATTAAAACAAATTTCTACCACTACAATAAATATTGGTAAATACTTTTCAAATCTAATTAAATTAAATAAAGAAAAAACAGCAATCTCAACCATTAACAATTCAGCAGGGAAGTCCACACATTCACCTCAAGAGATTAATCAAATCTTCCCAAGATTTTATGCCAGTCTATAATCATCAGAAAAGACCGAAGTAAAGAAGACAACAACTACTTACTACAGCTTAAAGAACAAACCTACATACATGATTCACCAATAACATAAGATAAACTTTCCACTGCCCTCAATCTTATGCCAAACAATAAAAAAAAGTCACTACATCCATTATCCAGCCAGATCAAACTGTGTTTATCAAAGGTAGACACTCATGCAGTAAAACACGCAGACTGTTTAACTTAATGCTTTATTCATCATTATACCAGGCAGGAACCATCATTACCACCTTGAATACGGAAAAAGCCGTTGATAGGATAAAACTGGATATGTCTCTTTTTTATATTAGAAATATTTTGGCTTTGGGGAATAATTTATGAACTGGGTAAAGATGTTGTACATCTCACCTTTAGCCAGTGGTTGGCCGTCAGGGCCAGCAAGGCTGGTAGGTTCTGCATAGACCTGCCCATAGGACCTGCCCATAGGTTCAACCTACCTTGTGCAGAACTAGGAAACTGAATTTGATAAACGAGCTAATTTGCGTACTACTAAGCTGTTTTTTCAACCCACAATGGCGGAAGGAGGAGAAGATATCGATTTGGTCGAAGATATAATTATAACGCCATTCTCAAGACAAACTTTTCAAGAAAAGTTAGACATTGTCACGGAACACTGTTCGAGCTATCCTAACTAAAAACAGAACTGTAATGTATTCTATGACTGATTTTGAAGGGAAAAGTCCCTCTGATCGTAATGAGGACATGGGGCAACTTTACACATTGGCATGTGTGGCAGTGACTATCCCTGTGTCCACAGCTTCTGTCGAGCGGTCATTGTCGGCCTTAAAGCGAATCAAAACGTATTCCAGAAATGCTACTGGACAGACTCTGCTTTCAGCATTAGGCTCCATGTCGATAGAAAAGGACTTATTGGTGGAACTGAAATGCACAGATAGACTGTACAACAGATTCATTGAAGTCTTCTTGAGGAAAGAAAGGAGGATGGATTTTGTGTTCAAATAATCAGTCTTTGGTGAGTAGGCATATAATGCATTTTATTTTTTATTAAATGTGTATGTATGTCTTACATTTTATTTCGTTAATATTAAATAGCCTATATATTAACGAAATAACATGGCAAATAGCCTATGTTGCAAATTATTTGTTTTCTTTCTTTTATTTTCAGTGAATAGTTATGTGTCTTTATCATCACGTTTCTTAAATGAAACTGCTTTGGGTGCGACAATGCGCTGTTTAGTGAACAAACTTGTTAAAGCTCACATACTTTGTTTTGGCGGACTTAAAAGCCTTTTGACAGTATCCAATCCAAGCGATATTAAAGCTGGTAGTTTAACACTCTTAATAATGCAAATTTATTTATTTTAAATGCTTTGGAAATATTAATATAACTCTGTTGCACTCGACTATGTTTAAGGTGACGCAACGGCCAGTTATACTGCGTTTCTGTCTAAATGTATAGTGTCTAGAGCCATGGCATCATAATGATGGTAATAAGAGGTGGATTAATTCGAGTGGGACTGTTTAGGACCTCACTGAAGGCCCAGGCCCCAGGCCCCAGGCCCCACGGCCCGCCACTGCCTTTAGCCAATGTCATCACCAATAGACTAACATCACAAAGCTTCACACTGTAGAGGGGGACTAAGCAAAGATGCTTACTCTCTCCCTCGGACCCTGAGCAGCAGCCATTAATCAGAACATTCGCATAAAAAGAATCCAAACAAACACACAATATAAGATCAGTCTTTATGCAGGTGACATATTGCTGCGTCTACAAAACCTCACCTCATCACTACAAGAAACAATTATACTTATTGAATCATACACATATATTTCAGACTACTCCATTAACTAGAATGAATCTTAAATCCTTCCAAAACATGCCAACAGCTAGGATGTGGCTGCCCATACAACACCAATCTCATTATGCACAGGTCATAACGTTTTAGGCATGAATATTTTCCTCCAGGCTGACAGAGGACTCCACTACGCATAGCATTAAATGACGACCTCAGCGCTAACCCTAACCCATTATCCATTATCCATTATCCATTATCCATTATCCATTATGGGCAGAATAGCTACTGTTAAAATAACAATATTTCCTAAAATATATGATCTATTTTCGGTTATTCCAACTCAACACACCTGTTTCAAATCGTTATACTCAATCATCTTCAAAAAACACCTAGAGTTAAACTGGTCACTCTGCACACGGAGGCCTGTGAGAGAGCAAGAGATCCAGACTTACCCATGCTGTACTTGGCCTTGCATTTTGTTCTTTTTAGGATTTCAAAAACCTGAAAGGAAATGAAAAACAGAAGAACTGAACTTTATCCACCATGCTGCCCAAAATAAGTTTATGGAAAATATTCAAATTTGATTTCAGAATCAAAAAAGCTTTATTCGTCCCACAGTGGGAAAATGTACAGCGCTACAACAGCAAAGTGACAGTGCAGATAAAAGGGCAATATAAAATAGGATAAAAAACAACAACCGTGGTAAGTAAGTAACAGGTTAACATAATACAGTAAGTGAACATGTGAGAGTAATACCGGTACTCTAGCAGCCAGTAATAACAATAATACATAGTAAAAAAAAGGATGTATTGCACATACGTATTGCACATTACAGACACTATACTAAAACAATGATAAAGCTCCTATCAGCAACAGCAATAATAAAATACAACAAATTCCAAAAGTTTTGCCAAAATTGTTCTGACAGTTGACAGTGCATGACCTCTGTAGGACTGAGAATAAAACCTAGTATTTCACATAAATACTGTAAATGCATACAGATCTAGGGATTGGATAAACCCCCTGTACAATACTTGTACAATACCATACTATTCATTGTGACTGTGACGATAATCCCTGACCTCATCATGGACAATAAACAGCTACCAGGCCAAGATTATCTTCATTCTTAGCTTTAGCGATGTTAAAAAATGTTTTAGATGGTGTACAAAACCTCTTAGAGGTTTTAGTTCTTGTCTGCATATCTGTGGCCTTTCTAACACAAAACTGAAAGGTTTCGCTTTGTGATATAACATATAGTATCTGTCAGAGAAACTCATATATAAATGAAAATTTTTGGTATAATATATTGGTTGATACATCACAGAAACACTTCAGTGAACTTACTATTGAACTCCTGGTTTTGCTGTCAAAGAAGTAATCTTTGTCTGAGAGGTCAAACCTGTAAAGTAAACAAAAAAGTCTGTTTAGGTTCAGACATCGGACTGAGTGTATACTATAGTATCAGTACAGTAACACAACATTCTTTTAAAGAACTTAAGGTGCTTCCAGTCAGCCATTTTTGGATCACTGTTAAGATATAATCAATAAAAACCATGTTCCAAACTAAACATCTTCCTGCAGCTCAGTGGTTATAATCTGTCTTATTTCTGGAAGACTTTTAACATGAAAAATCTCTGTATTTACACAACCTGTATCAGTTGTAGAGACTTATTGTTGTTTGAATACCGGCTTTTATCTGAGAATGATATGTTGCTAGGAGTTACTTGAGTCTTTTTTTAATTGGTTTTGAATGCCATTCTAGGCACAAGTACTTGATGAATTTATTTTGTTGAAGACTGACAAACAATATAGAAGATGTATGCCATGAATACCATTGTTTTGTAAATTTTTTAGTTTTTGCATGGCTGGAACGGAGCCCATATGGAAATATAATAGCAAATAGCAAATAGATTTTTTTTTTTTTCTCACTGTATTACTTGATTTCAAGTGATATCAAAAATCTTTAAAAGTAAAACCGAATTTATTTCTTCATATAAAATATTTATTCAGCTTATTTAAATGCACATTTACTCTGATTCTGCACTGTAAAACAAATAAATCCCAGTTAAGTTTGCTAGATTCATTTAGGACAGGGTTTGTTTTCACAATAAACAGTAAGCCTCCCATGTGATGGCTAGGCAATGAACAAAATATCTTCATTACGGGTGTCCCCTACTGTGTGTGGCCTTCACAAAAATAATAAGCTACAAAGGGTCCAACTTTTTTCCATCAAAGTTTAAAAGATGCACTTACAGGTGTTGTTTTTCCCTGGAGAAAGTATGTGACAGGTGTTTGATGTTCTTGGGTTGATGTTCCTCAACGTGAGGGTGGAGAGGTTCCACCACTTTGCTGATCAGGGAGCTGATCTTCTCCACAACACCACTCAACTGCTTCACTTCATACACCTAGAAACACACACACACACACACACACACACTTCTGTGAGCTTTTTTAATTGGACTTGATTGACAGCCTATTGCTGTTTGTCTCCCTGAAGCATTTTTCGACATGTCTTGCTTTTGGGCATCAATCTCATTAGTTATGACAATATCTTTCTGCAACCCCAGAGATTTGAGGATCTGCAGAGAAATTTAATACGACACGCAGAGACATCACTAGAACGGTTAAACCCGTTTTACCATGTTGGATCTTATCTGTTTCATCTTCAGACCTACAGAAATGTAAAAACAAGAGCATGTGGTTTGGAGGGAGTTGGAAACTATTTATTTGTGGAAAAACAGCCGGGCAAAAGTGGCTGTGTGCCGCATCACAGAGATGCAGGACAGAGTAGAAGCAACATTAATGGGAAAGCTTCAATCGAGGTTACTTTATGTACGATGTACTTTTGGAACACTAAAACACATTCCAAAGCAAATGGCCATATAATACCATGACATGATTTCATTCAGGTTTGTTCAAGCAGACTGGGTTTAACTGCATACTTGTTCCATATTAGTTATGGTGTTATTTATAGTTTTCACCAAAACAACCAAAGTAGAATGTGTATTCAGGTGATTCCCATACTGTATATAGAGTTCTCTGCTTACCAATAAAAGCTTGTTGGACGTGTTGCATTTAATGAGAGAAAAACAACCAGCACACAACCTGATATTTACAATATTCAGTTATGAGGGCAAACCTTCATTCAGAAACCTTCTTCAAGTGTCAACAGCAAAGCCAGTGAACACTACAGACAATCACTTGGTCAGTGCTGGTGCAAAACACCTGTTCCACTGGACCATGTCACCGTAGCGAAGATCTCTGGGAACTGCAGTCTCAAGTTAAATAGGCTTCAAGTAGAGACATTTATTCAACATAGAAGCATTAAAAGAGACAATCAAAACAGCAACAGCACCAAACAGGAAAGAATTTGTTCATTAGATGACATAACCGTCATATTGTCTGAGTGTGCAAATGAGAAAAATGTTCTGGGTGCACCTCTAAGTGTTCTCTAAACTGTTATTAAATATTTTATCTCTCCTGCTCTTATTAATGTCAACGTAGCCTACAAAACATTCAAGTTGCAGATTCTGTCAGCTGTATTTAATTAATGTCCATTCTGTGAGTAATTTGAAGAGGCTAAAATGAAAAAAAGTGTATGTATATACTCACCAAAGAAAATAATTTGTGAGGGAAAGAAAATAATTTCAACAACACCAACAGAGTAATAATCCGCCTCTGCTTCCACATTATACTACCAGGGTTACGTACACAGGAAATGTTTTTTTGAGTGAGGGAAGCGCTATGTTTATTTACGTAGGGAAGTTCTCGTGTGGATGGTGGGCTTATAAAGAGCAGTACTTTGACTACAAAGAGCAGTATTTTAATTACAAAGAGCAGTACTTTGACTATAAAGAGCAGTACTTTGACTATAAAGAGCAGTATTTTAATTACAAAGA
>CALSBV010000422.1:6043136-6057528 GCA_943590825.1 Bovichtus diacanthus
GAGAGGAGAAGAGAAGAGAAGAGAAGAGAAGAGAGGAGAGGGAAGGAAAGAACAGGACAGGAGAGGAGAGGAGAAGAGAAGAGAAGAGAAGAGAAGAGAGGAGAGGGAAGGAGAGGGAAGGAGAGAATGTAGAGGAGAGGAGAAGAGAGGAGAGGAGAAGAGAGGAGAGGAGAAGAGAGGAGGAGAGGAAAGGAAATCAGAGCAGAGGAGATGTGAGAGTAGAAGAGAAGAGAGGAGAGGAGAGGGGAGGAGAGAAGGCAGATGAGAGGATAGGAGAGGAGGAGAGGAGAGGAGAGAAGGCAGAGGAGAGGAGAGAAGGCAGAGGAGATGAGAGGAGAGGAGAGGACAGGACAGGAGAGGAGAGGAGAGGAGAGGACAGGAGAGGAGAGGAGAGGAGAGGAGAGGAGAAGAGAGGTGAGGAGAGGAGAGGAGAGGGGAGGAGAAGAGAGGAGAGGAGAGGAGAGAAGGCAGAGGAGAGAAAAGGAAAGGAGAGGAGAGGAGATGTGAGAGGAAAGAATAGGAGAAGAGAAGAGAGGAGAGGAGAGGGGAGGAGAGAAGGTAGAGGAGAGGAGAGGAAAGTAGAGGAGGAGAGGAGAGGAGAGGAAAGGAAATCAGAGCAGAGGACATGTGAGAGGAAAGGAGAGGAGAGGAGAGGAAAGGAGAGGAGAGAAAAGGAGAGGAGAGGAGAGAAAAGGAGAGGAGAGGAGGACATGAGAGGAGAGGAGAGGAGAGAAGACAGAGGAAAGAAGGCAGAGGAGATGTTGATGTTGATGTTGATGTTGATGTTGCACATGTATATTATATCCAGAAAGGGCCTTTTGTTGCCGCTCTGCTAATTTCCTCTCGCTTGTAGCTTGTAGTTTTTCTAAGGTAAAAGAGAAACTGAGCACAGTGTCATTATTTGGGTTGCACTGCCAGTCAGTGTGACAACATGCTTTTTTATCAGTGTAGACACATGCTATGTGGGTGCTACATCACAGCTGGGTGTGCTCACATGTACAACAGGCCACAACACCCGGCAGCTGGCTTCATGAGGCCTACACACTTCAACCCATAGAGGCCTTTGTTGTTTCCTCCTTTCCAAAATTCTGTGTGGAGGATCCTGTGTTACCTTTGCAAGTAGAAAGTCTTTTTTATATACAGAAACATGTCTGTAAAGTAGATTACAGACAGCATGAAAAATAGATTTTAGGTGGAGTTGAGAGGGGAAAGAATAAACGGATACAAATGTAAACTCACATCCTCATCTTTCTCCAGCTCCAGCCCCATGTCTCTGAGTTTCCCCTCAAACTCCTCCCTCCTGAACATTTTGTGATCCTCTTGACCATTGACAGTCTCTGCGGGACAGCCCAGCTCCACGTCGGCCGCTGGCGAGGACGGCAGGGTCGATGAGCCTCTTGCCTTTTGTGCTTTGTGATGTCGGAGGTGTTCATTGCGGCCACGCCGTAGGCTGCGGGCGACAGCATTTTCCGTGAGCAGGTGTGTTGTCTGTCGGCTGGAGCGGCCCCCGGCCGGTTTCTTCACGTGGTAGGTGAGGACATAGTCCACACGCCGCTGACCGTCCTGGAAGTAGAGGCCGTGTTGGCACTGGGTGTTTTCCTCTGGGGTGAGGGACTTCAGCAGCTGGGGGGACAGACAGACAGACAGACAGTGTGTGTTTGTGTGAGCGGTTTTCTTTCTCTCATGTTTCATGGATGCAGGGTTTAGAGCTGATGATGTTTCAAAACAAAGTCAATCTTTCTACCTGGCTTAGCAGTTTGGCATGACAGTGTGGCAAAAGTTGTTGTTATAACAAAAAGTATCACAATTTCCATCATTATCAGACTCACACTTTCCTAATTTTTACATGTATAATATATTTTTTAATATTTTTACTTTAATAAAGAGTTGACAGTACAAGATCCTCAACACAATTCTAATTTGAAGTCTTGCCTTTATTTGGCAAAGGCAAATTTGCTCCAAAAACACACACTCTCCCTGCAATTAGAAAAGATTCATCAGCGGCCCGGCCAGATTCAGTGTGGACAATGCACAGATGGAGAAAGATAGATTTCCCGTATATTGGATGCATTTATTTTTTGGAAGGTATGTTTAAATTATAGTTTACATACGGAGACGTCCAACTTGGCCGCGCTGTTGTGTGGATTTTGATGTGGTTTATTTGCACTTTTACGGCTTTGTGCTTGCGCTAACCAAAGTCCGGCCTGGCGGATGGGTTTTTCGCAGTCCACATAGCTTTGCGTGCGCCACTGCACTCCCTCAGGTCCTCAGCAACACACACACTAAGCATGAAGTAGATCGGTCCAAGGGTTGCGAGATAATCGAAACTCAGACACACACACACACACACACCTGTCATTATAGTATTATATAGCCCCAGTATACTCACATGAGATGAAATTGGGCTGTATGCGGCACATAATTAAAGAGCTTCAAACCACTGCTCCACTGCATTACTTCCCCAGAATTTTTTTTTACATTTCAAAGTTAAATTGCACTTTAAAACAAAATTAAGAGGTTAGATTTTGGAAGCATTTTGTGCTCTTCTTAATAATTGGTTATTAATGTTTGGCTCTATAAATATATTTTGTGATAATAAAAAAAAAACTCACACACACATACATATGCAGATACTCATACACACTCCACGCTGCACAATCATTTTGGCAGTCACTGAGCTAATAGTCAAAACTGTTCTCCACTTGAATGTGCTGGGTTAGGCTGACTGAGGGTGAGCAAAGGTTGGCAGGTACAAGCCACGGGCAGATGGCTGATGAGACATTTCCATTTGACCAATAACATTGCCATTTATTTATAATTCATTCCAATGTGCAGGAGTATGGAGCTAAATCTGGGCCAAAAGTTTGGATCATTTGAAAAGAAATTGAAACTGAAAGTTCAAGTTTTGATCTTGAACAATTCAATAAAATATTCAAACAAAAAACAAGTGTCAGAAAAGTTTTTTTCAGGTTGAATATTATTTTGATTCAGTTTTGTAATTTTAATTTGTAATTTTTTGACATTTGAATTCTTGTTTTTTTGATTTGCAGTTTTTATGTTTTCAGATTCAGATCTTATTGTTTACAGTTTCGGATCTTTTTTTTCCCTTTCAGACTTTTGGCCCTGATCTGGCGTGGGGGGCGTGGGTTCAGCTGAGTGGGGCGTTGAAATTATACTCTGGGAAAGGATTCTAAATACTATGATAATGAGTAGTTTTTAGTAACATAGAGAAATAAAATACAAGAAACATTTTTAGGTGGGGAATTTGCCAAAGCTGGAAATGAAGTATTGCATGAACTAGCTTTATGCTATTAGGTAAAGTGTGAGTGAGATTGTGGGATTTTACACTCTTTCACAAATATCACTATGTGATACTAACAGAATAGTTTTTAGCAGAAAGTGGATGTTTCTTGACTTACTCCAAGAGGTCAGTTGGTGTAGAAAGGCAGGAAATGTGTTTGGAAATTGTGTTTACAATGAATTTTGTCTGGAGGACAACCCCTAGACACCCCCTTCATTATGTCATTATGTATCTTTTCCCCCCATTGTATAAATCAACCAGGCGCCCCATGGTGAGCAGCATAGATCTTTCTTATCCTATGTTTTGACTAAAATCTGTGTTATACCTAGAGTGAATATCAAAAGTACTCAATAAACACAAATTAGCAAAAGAGAAGATATACATATATATATATATATATATATGCAGTATATATATATACTCTTGAATGCACATATATGGTACATTTAGTTTTTTGTTTATGGGAAGAGGAGAGAGGGAGCAATACTGAGTGTGTGTGTGTTTTGTTGAGTTTGTATAGGATAAATAATAATAATGATAATAATAACAAAATAACAGCAGGTATTATTATTAGTATTATTATTATTACTATTATCATAATTTAATCGATAATTTAACTAATAATAATTGTATATAGACGATGATTAAAATATTTATGCAAGGTAGAAAAAAATTTAAGTCGCAAGAAAGGGAAAGAGAAGAAAAATATACTGTAAATCCATTAAATAAAATAAATAAATAGATAAAATGTCAAAGCAGGCTCTCTTAAATCCTCAGAATTGTGGATTTGGACAGAAAGTGTTTGTGAGTCTGCAAGTTCAGTGAAGTCCAGCTGTTTGGATTCAGCCTGACTTTCAGTCTAACTTCTGCTTGAGTGAAAGCAGCTGTTTGACTTCTGAATTTCCAACATATTTTAAGAATCTGCATGGCACAGATAAAAAGGATGATTTCAGGGGGGGCAGTCTGGTGCCACAGAACGGGTGGCAGCTGCTACGCCTTCTGTTGTGCGTCCTAGTAAATTGTAAATGAGACATAAATAGTGTGTGAATTATGAGCTGTGTCATGACCTCAGCCTACAGTATTTCTCCTTCTGAAGTCTACTTGTCTACTAATCTGGCTGCAGATCTGAGGGAAGGTGACAGATCAAACTACACAGAGAGCAAGCACCAATAATTAAAGGGGAACTCCACCCATTTTACACTGGAAGATCAGTTCACTGGTCACGGGTTAGGGTTGGGTCCCAATAGCTGGTTCCATGTTGGATCCAGTTTGCGGTTGGCCAGATACCTTGATTACTCTGACCCTAACACATCTCTTATTATGCCTTTTTATCTTGCAGAGCAGAAAGCATGGTAGAAAATATTCACGTGGTAGCTTTTCATTTGTCGTGGACTCTAACAGCCAGTTGGAAGTTAAAATGAAACTTTGCTTCGGTCTGGTTCATGTGCTCTCTGAGTCTGTACTCAGCCAAAAAATCATCAGTGAGGGAAGTGAAATCACACGGGGGACGTTTATGGTGTTGAATAAAACCAACAGAGTGGCGACTCCTCTAAAGAAATAATCTGGCTGATTATGATGCTTTTCAGTGAGCCAGATGCATTTAACCAACATTTCATAAATATCTCATTTTCAGGTTCGAGCTACACTAGCTGAATATTAACAAGATTACCACACAAAAGTGCATTGTTTCTGAAGCTGTTTACAGATCTTTGGGTTTTGGTATTTATAACTTTAGTTTCTCAGCCTGAAACAAATGTTGGTGTCTTACAGTATGTGGCTCTCGAGGAGAGAAGATTTAAATAAATCTTGGTCTCGTCCTCCTCCTACATGGCCACGATCCTCAGTTTCCTCCGGTAGCTTTGCTAAATTCTTACCTTTCAGATCAGCACTAAACTTTTATTTTACTTTTATTTCCAATACAATACCAAAGTTTCAGTACTGGTACCAAAACAATTTTTCTTTTATGCCTTACATAAGAACAAGTTTTATTACAAAACTTTAAAAAATGTCTTAATTTAACAAAGTAAGTTAAATGTTAAATATCTGAACACAAACAGTAACAATTTCTTCAAAGAATGAGATTTTAATTCATGTCATCTTTTCATACAACCCTGACCCAAAGAAACTCTTTGATGGGTGGAGTTATGAACAACCAATAAACATCTGCCAGCTGTCCGAGACGCACACACCTGCATCGCTGGAGAACTTCCTACTGCAAATACCAGGCATCACAGTCAGGTGGCAACTCAAATGATACTGTGTACTCAAGCGTGCCCAAAATAGTCATGACATCATCTGATGTCAAGTAAGTCAACCGACCTGATTTTGTGAATGGATCTCGTTGTGAGACCTTTGTTAAACTCTGTGTCTGATGTCAAGACATGGACAGCCAATCCTTAAAAAGGCTCAGAAAAGAAAACGTAGATTTGAACATCTATCATTATGTAACAACTGGGCAGCTCCATCCGCTAAAGATGTTCTAGCCTGCGAATATTTAGCAATTAAGAAAGCCTTTATGAATCCAACAAGAGGTTTCTAGTTGGTTCAGACACCCAAGGTCGTGATGGAATCTGTTTGTATGGCTGTTTGATGAAGGAGGCGTGTGCCTTCCTCATCCAGCTCTTCTTTTATGAGCTCTCTGCTGCCCAGACCTCCAGAGAAGAGTCAAACATGATCTGCAGTTAAGTGCAGTGTGAGTCTCCTGCCAGTTAGCAGAATTAACTTTCTTCTGATCTTCCTCATGGACTCATTGGTGGTTCAATGTCAACGGATAATCATATAATCAGGTGGTATATATGAAGTTATTACACAGCGTTGTTGAATACACAATTCTGTTATTTCTTTACAGCAGACCGTTGCTATGGGCGCTCGCTTCATAGACTCTGGATGACCATGTACAATCGCGTCACTCAATTTAACGCAATCTAACAGGCGTGTTTCCGTCGGAAAACACCATGAAATATTTTTTTCTAAAATTCATTTTAATATATTTGGAGAGCACGGAAATTTGGATGATGATTGACGACTGAACTGTTCCCAGTAAAATTAAATAAAAAGAGAACAAGACACAAAGAGACGACAGAGAAACCATCAGAATTAAAGAAGACGGACAGGAAGTGAAACTAAAGGGAACATGTGCTGGGCTGTCGCCATGATTACACACTGCTTAGTGGAAAACTAAATGTGGACAGACTTTGAAAGTTATGGGGCAGAAAACCTCAACCGGTGCCGCGCTTATTTTTATTTTTATTATTTTATGCATCTGTTCACATCACTACGGTTAAACGTAGCCCACTACATTGCCAGTTGCATATCAATTAGTGCTGGGATATTCAGACACTTCTCAAATTTGACATAATGAATTGTTGATACAGTTCCAACTGTGGAAAGGGACTATTACTTGCAGAATCGATACAATATTTTTTATTCAACAAAATAAATGTGTGTAGGCGGGGTAATGTGCAATGAGCCGGTCATTATTGTGAAACGATGATCCCGCACAGATGATAATAGAAAAACAAGAACACATGGCTAGAAAATCAGGTGGTGTCTTGAGGAATATAAATTTTTGTATTGTATCGCCTGTGTCGCTGTAATCACGGTCTGGACTCTGAATCTGAACATTTTTAACATGTCTAGTGAAATATTCAGACTGAAGGCTCCATGCTTTTTTTTTGTTTTTCTTTGCTGAGGATATAGCTCATATGTCTCATCTTTCATTTTATACACATTTCCCCAGAATTCAGCCTGACATACTGGTTTTCTCTTACAATACTGATATCCCAAATCACAATATCCTTCCTGTAGTGTTACCTGTAACACATAATTGTCCATACTGTCTGCATCTCTACCTGAACACACTTCAGTCGGTGGTCATCCCTCATTTAACTCCATCAGCAGTCGGTCTGTCTGCTCTGTTCGTGGAGACACTCACCTTAAACTTGCCGTGGAAGATGACATCTTGTAGGAAATGTGGCGCCTGTTGCTCAGACCCAGAGGTTGGCGAGAGGTCGACTCCCACGTCTGCTTCCTCCGTCATGGTCCAGCAGGTAGAAAGCCGGGGGATAGTGATGTGGCAAAGACTTGTTTCCAAACACGATAGTCCGATCTGCGCTCCTCCTCCCTCTCCGTCTTTGTCTCCTGTTTGAAATGATGTATGACAGTATCTGGCGGTAACAGCCCTTCTCCTGCCTCTCCTCCTGTTTTCTTGTGACTTGCCACTTTTTCTGTGGCTCTGCTCGTCTCCCTCTCAAAGCTCCGTGGAGCTGTGCTTCTCTCAGTGTGGAGTGGCCGGACTGAGCCTGAAGCCTTGTTACTTGAGAAGCCGCCTGTGAGCCAAGATCTAAACTTAGACAACGATAAAACTCTGGTGAACACAAGGTGCCCTCCCTTACTCTCTCGGTCTGTACTAAACTGTAGTCACTATAAGATCAGCAACTCCAGTACACATCCAAC
Source organism: Bovichtus diacanthus (assembly GCA_943590825.1). Lineage (NCBI taxonomy): Eukaryota > Metazoa > Chordata > Actinopteri > Perciformes > Bovichtidae > Bovichtus > Bovichtus diacanthus. The sequence goes on from CALSBV010000422.1 coordinate 6,050,893, forward strand.
ATCGCTCCCAGTACACATCCAACATCGCTCCCAGTGCACATCCAACATCGCTCCCAGTACACACATAACATCGCTCCCAGCCAACAGCTGCCAATCACTGCACGTGTGATTAACTGCATGTAAAACAAATGACAACATGTCTCACAAAGAGGAAACATTCCCTAACACTCTCATGAGTCAACAGAAGTGTCTGTGTGCGTGTGTGTGTGTGTGTGTGTGTGTGTGTGTGCATGCGTGTGTGTGTGTCTGTGTGTTTGTGTGTGCGTGTGTGTGCTTACGTGTGTGTGTGTGCGAGCGTGTGCATGCGTGTGTGTGTGTGCATGCGTGTGTGTGTGTGTGTGCTACATGATATCAGGCTGCAGACTGAATGAATTAATGCTCAGCTCTGACGAGGACCCTCAGTGATGTTTTTTTTCATCCTTCATGTCTTTTTCTACAAATGTCCAGCAACACGATCGATGAACCTGTTTAGGAAACAAAACGTATATAACTTACTTACTTGTCGTTAGCTATGTACATACATTACGTAACAAAAGTATGTTAAATTAGGTCAACATTGACTTTTGTTTTGAAGCCCTGTGTTTGTTTGACCTGTCCACCCCCCCCGCCTTGACCTCGACCTTGACATGACCTAGACTTAGAGGCAGCACTTCATGTCTTGGCTCACAATTGTCTGGGTTATTTACGAATTGTAACGCATTACTTTTTGGTAGGTATAAGTCTGAACAGTGAATGAGAAGAGCCTGCCTGTCATTATAACCAGTACGATTACGACCCGACTTGAGTATGACAGCACTGGTGAAATGTTTCTCAGTCATTTCTCACAGCAGTCAATACAATCGTAGCTCAATGTAGACGTTCTACAACTAAGCCCACTAGTGTTCTTCTTCCATTTAAAACTACATTTAAACAACGCTACAAATGTAATGTAAGGAATGTAAATGGAGTGTGTTTGTATTGCGCTTCTCTTGTCTTTGTGACCACTCAAAGTGCTTTTACGACACAAGTCAACATTCACACATTTACACAGTGGGGCGGAGGCTGGGGATTGAGTGGTGGACGACAGCTCCACCTCCCTGTTGTCTAGATCATTTACTCAATGAACTTTTTATTGTTCAACAGGGTCACGTCAACAGAACGAACCCATGTGTGCGTAAAAGGAGTGAATAGGAAGCTTTTGGTCAAATTCATTTCATCAAACGCGACCGGGCTGCCACACTCAGCCCATGCTGATACCACAGGTGAGCTCCGGTGTGCCTGCGCCTCCGCCAGGCCATGCTTAGCAGTGTGCGGGCGTTCAGCTCCGTGCCGGAGCCCTATGTGGCATCAACAGATGTTGCAGACATCAGACACTCCCTGTTTACCCCAGGAACAATATGTATATTACTATTCATATATCATGAATGTTTTTTGCATTGACCATTTATGATTAACTGTGGAGGTGTTTAGGCCCGGATATGAGTCTCATCCACGCGCACACGTTTTCAAGTTGATTGGGATGTATGAAGGTACATTTGCAAGCCAGCTCACACTTTTGTGTACGCTTTTATTTGTTTTCTGTGCACATTAACTGCTGTTTCCTTTGACCAGAAACGTTATATATTTGATTTATATTCATTTGATAACAGGGCAAGAAATATAAATAATGGTGATACATTTTCCTTAACTCTATCGGGAAATGTATAAGAACTCAGAGACATTATCCAGGATACATTTCTGGGGATGAAGGGACATTCTTTTTCACTGTGGGAATGATCACACTGCTACAATACCTAAAACTCTGGAATCTAGACTAAATACAGTTTGAGTAATTGACTTCGTTTCTGTTAGCTTTTAAAGAGGAGCCCAGGAAACCTGTGACATTTTTTCCTCAAGTATATTAAAAAGTGACCAAAACATGAAGCTTGAAGTGAATTCTGTGTAGATATTCCTCTGTGAAGCTGTTCCAGGAAACTGTCCGTTCTTCCATGATTGTTTACTTTGTGAGAACTAAGATCCAGAAACTTTCTGTACAACCTCTTATTCTTGACACTTCAATCCCACAAGCTTATGTAACGCAGCAGCAACATCCGCACTCAAGTGTATTTTTAGACTTTAAGAGTTAAAAAAATATACAGAAAATTGAGCAAAGGAAAGCAGGGACCTTGTAGAGCACATGCCGTCAAGCTCCCAGGGGATAGCATGTGTCTGACTCGATGCTGGGAGCAAGATGTAGGGGTCAAAGGTCAGTTCTCACAGGAAACAGAAGGAAGTGGTGTTTGTGTTCACATACTGTAACTCAGCTTTCCCAAAAACAATGGTCCAAACTCTGTGTACACCAGTCAAATTAAGTTAATTATCGATGATATTATAGTCTGGATTATAGGTCAGTTCTGACACTTCTGTGGTTCAGTGTTTGTTGTTTGAGCCTCAACGATCTGACGGCTGTATCACTAGAGAAGTGGGTAACACTCGTGTTGCTTTTGTAAGATGATGCTTTACTTAGTATCTACTCAGTATGTTCTATCACTTGACTTGGGGGTAACAAACAGGCTCACAGATATTTAATCTGGAAAGACTTGGTCAGAAAGTGTTCAGTATGTCAGAAAGTTACCAACTAATCATTACCAAATCATGAATACATAATCGCCCAGTATCTTCTAGTAACTCATCATATCCACTATATAGGCCTCCATTCTGCATTGTTCAGGAACTACTTATTATTACTAAATATACATTTTTAGTCAAGTCAAGTACATTAAAAAATATATATACAGTCCAAAATCACAGATTTGCCTCAAGGGGCTTTACAATCAGTTTGGTGTTTGACCCCCTCTGTCCTTTTGTCCTTTAAACTGAGAGAGAGAGAGAGAGAGACAGAGAGAGAGAGAGAGACAGAGAGAGAGGGAAAGAGAGAGAGAGAGAGAGAGAGGGAGAGAGAGAGGAAAAGAGAGAGAGAGAGACAGAGAGAGAGAGAGGCACGCAGCTGTGCTGGTGGGACACAAACAACAGGGTTATTGAGGTGCAGTGGCCTCCAGAAGTTAACAATATTCTCATCGGCAGGACAAACATGGACTACAGTAACAGACTTAAGACTGAGACTGTCCCACCAGCCGAATAATGAAAAAAGAAGTAATTCACATAAAGTTAAGGCTAAAGAAGATGTGTTTTGAATTTGTATTTAAAGGCCTTAACAGAGTGACACTGTCTGATGTCCTGGTCATCCCTGCTTCATCACGATTGTATGTACCGCATGGTAAAGTGAGAGCTGTCCACCTGGAATCATCTAAAATCACAACCTTTTTTAAATCGAATATGTAATTATTCACAAAGCTTCCACGCAACGAACGAAGACTAAAAAAAAACTTGCTACAAATATGCTTTATTTCAAAATACCGTCAGCATATGATCCACAAAATTTCAGCTACCATACCATCTCCCATTTGTGGGCAATGAGTGGCTACATCTGTCGTTGTCACTGAAAATGTACGAACCTGTGAGCTGGACAAGCTGGAAAACTCCAAACGCATGAAGTGTTTGGCACACAATCTTAACCTATAGGAGCTAAGAGAGCTCTGCAACCGACACCCGTGTCACGACTACACGACTGCTGCCTGGCACAGAAAAGCCTCCACACAGCCACTTGAGGCCGCGCCCGTCAGCTGATGGAGGGTTGTTGCAGCAGAGAGGGGGTTCTCCACTGCCAGGGACCTACTGTAGTGACAGCACCGCTCAGCCAGTAATGGTGGTGGTCACTGAAGTTCACAGTCAGAAGTTCAGAAGGAAAGTAACTGCAGCTAAATGTAACAGTACTTGTTTTTGTTTATTTCAACAATTTATCTAAGTTACAGAGATGTATACAAACTGTTTTTTTCTTATTTTTCGTTAGATTAAAGGCCAAAAGGAACTCTAATCATCTAAAAAATTATTAACTTAGGTCTCGAGGATACTTCCCTTCTCTAATCAGAGGAAAACTCATCTTTATTTATTTTATCATTTTTTAGGACCAGAATTTACAACAGATCTCAGGCAGCTCAAACAATTACACTCTTAAACTCAAACAGACTTACAGGTCTGAATTATACTTAATTATGTTCTTCCTGAATGTCATGTGCATCTCTGGTTTCTGCGTCACCCACAGAAGCACTGTTAGATTTTCCAGCATGGACACAATGCAGGGACAGTCCAAGTACACCTGCACCTGCAACATACTGTAAGTATTAATGTTTCATTATTCATATCATGGACGCTTTCAATGAAGGTGTTGCAACAATATTGTGATCAAACAAGGAGAAATGATTTATTGTTAAAAAAAAAAAAGATTCATTACGTCAGGACTGCAGCGCTCTCCAAGGTGCTGATCCTGTTGCGAGGAGCGGCCAGGGAGCTTATACCAATTCAATTCAACTTTATTCATATAGCACATTACACACATAATGACATGCAACAGAATTCACTTTAAATACAAACCAAATAATATGAATGATAATGTAATAGACAAATATATACATAAATAAGAATTCAGAATATACAAGTGCCAAACTATACAAGACACGCAAGTTCACATACATTCACACTCTCACCCACACACATACAAATAAGCTTAGAAGTTAGCCATAGACTGTTTTGTAGAGCAATGTTTATAATCTGCCTTCAGTGTGGGGGCCTCTCTCCGGTCCTCAGGCAGCGTGTCTACAAGAGGCAGCTCTCCTGCTTTACAGTAAGCATGAGGGATGGTTGGAACACCTCTGTCTGTGGACTTGAGGCTTCTTGCTGGTTTGAATCTAATTAGCATGTTTTAGTTTTTTATAAACTAAGGTGCGAGGCCATTTTGAGCTTTGTATACTTGTTTTGATGGGGACCCAATGCAGAGATCTAAGAACAGGTATAATACGCTCATACTTTTAGTTCCAGTAAGGACAGGTGAATTAGCTGTAGCCGTTGCACTGCTGATTTTAGAAGGCAGGTGAATAAACCATTACAGTAGTGTAGTCTGCTTGTTATAAATGCATTCATTTGTCAGAGTCGGATCTGATAGAAAGCCCCCTAGTTTAACTGTTGAGATAGTAGAAGGCTGATCTTGTGAGAGGATTAATATGGCTGTACAAATTTAGATCGCTGTCTATAATTACACCGACATTGTAATAGCTTCCCCTTTGCTCTCCAGATACACACTGTCACTTACTTTTACACACAACGATCGTTTTCATATTTGCATATAGTACTATGTACTGTATTATTTATGTCTTCACTTTTTTAACCTTACAACTAATTGTCACTTTGTCTATGATTATTGTCATTTTATATTATTTTATCTCTTTATGACTAGTGCTCTTACATGCGACTTGAGCTTTTATTGCTTAGCTGACCCATTCTCTCATCAAAAAACATTTAATTGAAGCAAATATCTCTAAACTTTTGCATCAAAGATGAGTATTTATGTTCAATTTCAAAAAGTTCTCTGAAATCCATAGATTAACATTATTATTAAACTGAGTTAGGGTATGTAAGGCATCAGGAGAAAGGGATATGTACAGTTGTGATTCATCCGCATAATTCTGGTTATTTATTTAGAATTTCTCTATAACATGTGCAAGTGGGAGCATGTAGATATTAAATAGTAGTGGTCCAAGAATCGCACCTTGGGGCACTCCACACACTCTCCGATGCAAAGTCTCCATTGCTCACAATCAGGAGACTTAGAACCTACAAACCAAGCGGCCGCTGGCTAAAAACATTTACCTAGTTAAAACATATACTGTATGTTCAAACGACCTGGATCTAAAAGAGTGGCATAAAGTGTCCTTCTAAACTGGATAAAAAATTACAATTTATGAGAGAAATTCTGGTCGAAAAAAGACAACAGCAACCGATGCGTACCTCTATCACCAAGGGGGAGGCTGCCGCCAGCGGGAACTTCCAGTCAATAACTTATCTTGTCAAATAATTGACTCAAACACCTATCTCCTAACATATACATATGATATGACATCATATTCACTGTATCTTTTCATAGGCAACCAAACAGAGGAACGTCTGCACTTCGTCACTTGTACGGCGTACTGTATGTTGTAGTTTTGTAGGCTACCATTTAAAAAAAATCTGGGTCAAGTGAATTAAAGAAATGTGGTCGCTATGGACGGTAGCTAAAATTACGGATTTGTGCAGGATATCCCTTGTTGCTAGTGACGATTCTCTCTGACGAATCAGTGGTGTGCAGTGTTTTAGCACCACCTTTAAGTATCGGCTCAGCTCGCTTGGAATGACCGAGGTGGTACCAGATACAGTGCCAGGTACCAGTTACTACCCACAACTTTTGCTAAAGGAAAACCAAAAAAGTTGAGTTGAGTAGAGCCGTGTAGAGCCGTGCTCAGCAACCAGTGAATTATGGTTGCTGAGTTTTGAGTTTGCCTTTAATGTGTGTATATATATATATATATATATATATATATCAAGGAAGAGTTATCTTTGTTCTGTTTGTCATTTTCAGCGTCTTAGATTGACCGACGTCAAGTGAGGCTACTTGGCTCTAGTGTTTCCTTAAAATAATGAATGCCATAATTCCATTATTACCTCATTCTTGTTTCCAATCACATTATTATGTTTCAAATGGTAGGGGTTGGACCTTATTCTTCTCTGGAGTTGCTCAGGGTGTGA
>CALSBV010000422.1:6057928-6073761 GCA_943590825.1 Bovichtus diacanthus
AATAATAATAATAATTTGTCTTAAACAATTGTCTGGAACCTCGTTGGTAATATCAAAGTCTTATTTTTACAAAAACTAAAAGAAGTATTACATTTAATGACTACATCCATTATGGGTAATCAATTAATTTAAACATATTTAAAATCTCACGTATGTGATGCAAATAGGCCAAACAAGCTGCTGAGACCATTTTTCATGTAGAATCAGAATCATAATTCAGTTTATTCATTTTAGTTTACACAAGGAATTCGCTTTGGTGTATAACGGTGCATACATAAACACATTAAGAGACATTACAATGTTTTTTTTTTTAAAAAAGCAAATATAGAATTATTGTAAAAATTATTATTAAAACTATTATAAAATCAAAAATGTGTACAAGAAACACATTTACAAAAAAGGAAATGCTGTAAGTGTATGACAAATTACTGTGAAAAAAATATGAACAGTGTATCTGAATTAAATGTTGTAAATAAAGATGTTTCAAGGCAAATGAAAATGAATGTGTGTCCTCGTGCTGCCCTCTGGCGGACTGTGTGTCTCGTGCACACTGGGCTGTTCTGTTGCAGACTTCACGTGTCGTTATTTCTGTAGCATAATGCACGCTAACATTTTACCTGAGAGGTGCAGATGTATGTAAGCAGTGCGACAAGATGAGCTTATTAGCATTTGAATTGTCGCTTTTCAAGTGTAAAGCTGTTTTACTGCATGAAAGAGCAAATACTAAAGAAATCCCTGGATCATTCTCACTACATATATTTTCTTATTTATATCAATACTGTTCATATAACCATATGTATCCTGTATAGATTGTGTATTTAAAAAAGTTTAGAAAATGTGATATTTTTTAACCAATGTTAACCAATCACTTTGCTGAATACGTGTAATATTACTGCCACTGTCACAATTTTTCGCGGTGGGCTTTTTTGTTGTTGCATTTATTACATAGTACAGCCGAAGGAGGAGAGGCGAGATGCAGCAAAGGGCAGCGGACCACGAATACAGCGCTTTATAGGAGAAATTGATTTTAATATGAATTGTTGACACACAAACAGACCAGCATTAGATCTCACTCGGCATATTTCTGGACCCACCCACAATATGGGGCATACCTAATATTACGGTAGGATACAATGACAATAATACCATTGAAACCTTTTAGAAAACTGTTGTCCTACAAGGAACACGCTGTGTGTGTGCGTGTGTGTGTGTGTGTGTGTGCGCGCGTGTGTGTGTCGTCACACATATGTTAGCTTTGATTTTAACATTAACAAGAGGTACAATGGTGAGTCAGGTCCCTACGGTGCGTCCTGGGATTGGTGGGCCGGGGCCAGGTTCTGCTCCAATCACGATCCCCGACTCGCCAGGTGGGCAGGGCCGGGCGCCTCTTCAGCCAATCACGTCCGGGGGACATCACATCCAAACCGGCGTACGAAACACTTACCACGCGTGAGGATTAAAGGGGGCCGGCGTCAGCTGTGGCCGTGACAAATGAGCAGAGAGCAGGAATGTACTCCGACACTAAGAAGGTCACTTCTTCAGTGCAGGGCTTGTGCTACCTCTCAGGATGTCACAGAAATTAGTCAGAAACGCTGCATTGCGCTTCAGCTTCAATTTTACTCCGCTATAAACTTGTTATTGTAAGAACATTTGTAAAAAAATTAAATATTCTTTAAAATAAAGTAATGCAAAAAGTGAACAAAGTGAAATTAAAGTAGCCTATTTCTGTTCCCTCAGCCATGTTGTCCATGGCTCACTGGATGTGAGTGTCACCGTGTGAGCACAGTGTATTCCCTTCCTGTGTGCACAGGTGGAAAGTAACTAAGTACATCTACTCAAGTGCTGTACTTAAAGGTACAGTTTTGATGTACTTGTTCTTGAAGTTTTCTATTTTATGCTACTTGATACTTCTACTCCACTACATTTTGGGTGCATATATTACTTGTTACTTCATTCAAATTCAGATTATTAATATAACATTTTTATCAACTAAATAATTATGATGTTTAGTATTGACTAAATCACCCAGAAGTACTAAATATTAGTAATTAGTAATCTCCACCTTTACCAACTGGAACCTTAAAGTGATGTACGTACGTAATGTATCAGTAATCAAAATCCAATAATATAATATATATAATTCTGAAAAAGGCCATTCTGCATAATGAGTACTTTCACTTTTGGCACTTTTGGTCGACTTCACGCATAACCTCAGATGGCAACTCCCCAGCAAGAAGAAGAAGAGTGTAAACCTTGATAAAAAGCTGATAGAGAGCAGCAAAAGTAACACACTTTGGATCAATTTATCTTAAATCAATTAAGGTCTTCTGTATGATAAAATGATATGATGTTCAAAACATTCCTGTTCGGAACAGGCCGAATGCTTGGCCTGTGCTATAAGGTTAGGATTAGAGTCATGAACCGTGAGTGTGTGTGTGTGTCTGTGTGTGTGTCTGAGTTTTGATTATCTCGCCAACCATCAGGCCGATCAACTTGAAGCTTGGCATGTGTGTTGCTGAGGACCCGGGGGAGTGCAGTGCACCACACAAAGTTATTTGGATATTTAGATTCTTTAGAAAACTGCGATAACCCGGTCCATCTGCCCGGGCTTTGGTTAGCACATGCACACAAAAAACGCAAATAGACGCACATCCTAATCCACCCAACAGCACAACCTAATGGTCAGTGTGGGACGTCTCAGTTCTTTTCTTTCACAAAATAGCACGCCTGTACACGGTACCGCTGTTTTACCAAAACACAAATATCACAATGTAATACTGACAGAACTGTTATTAACAGAATGTGGCTGTTTCTTCACTTAATCTAAGAGGTTAGTTGGTGAAGAAATGCAGGAAATTTGTTTTAAATTAAAAGGTTTTTTTCTGGGTTCAAAATTGCTCCTGATGGCCAACAGTGTGTGAGTGTGTGTGAATGGTTACCACTGATGCATGTGGTACCTTGTATGATAGCCTCTGACTCTGTGAGAATGTTGACGTGTTGTAAATGTATATAAATGCAGTCCATTTATCTCTTTCAGATCAAATCAACTGCAGATTATATGTTGATATAGACAATCAAAATGAACATTTAAAAGTTTAGGAAGCAGATGTGTTCTCCCAAGGGAACCATTCTACAAACTGAGCATTTTATCCATAATAATACCTGAATCTTGTAAGGCGGTAAGGTTTTTTCACGTTGATTGAAATGTCCTAGAGCTCTCACACTACAGTGTCTTGCTCCTCTTGACTGTTGTTTAAAGAAGCTAATGTTAGCACGCAACAGAAACAGTCTGGTGTGGCTAGCATTGTTTAGCATCAGCTCGCAACGTTGTAGCGTCAATGTTAGCGAGCTAACAAGCCTACGTTAAAGCTAGCAGATGTTGAATCCTGCAATCAAAGGCGGTAATCGTGTATTACCTTCCAAGTCATGCACACATCCCTCGATCCAGTTGATGTAGCCTTTCAGCAAAACAGCCCGGGGAATCTTGCGCACATTATTTTCCTATTTTTAGGCCGCTTCCACTGTTAATTACGGAAGAGATGAAAGGTTTGTTGTCCACACAGGTACTGCCATGATGCTGACGTTCCACCAACTCTGTCACTGTTGGGTAACTTCTGGTTTAGGACCCTCTATCCTTGTTTTGATTTTCAACATGGGTGCAAAGTGAATGAGGGGAATAGGCTACATGTTATTCATTCATGGGAAGAAAGTGGTTTGTGCAGGGCCTGCAACATAAAGGCCATGAGCCCGAACGAGATGTCTATAAAGCCTTGTCTTGTCCTATACTAGTAGTTATGTAAAGCACAGGTGCACAGATCCAATGATCATCAGAGAAGAGGAAGCTCAGAATCAATAGCTGCAACCAGTCTGAGCTCTTAGAAGGCAGGTTGCCAATGACTTAAGAAGTTCAACAAATATGAATAAAAAAAATTTCTAAAATACATTACCCACCCTAGCGTTAAGGAATCACATACTTGTGTACTTTGGTTTCTTATTTTACAGGTAATGTTACAAAATGATTTGATGTGCAGACTAATACCGGCACAGTTAACATGTTGAGATTCACATCAATCTTGTTTTAATGTGTTATGTATCTGTGTGTATAGGCTTGGTCTTATCTTTAACAAGAAAAATATGCAGCTATAATTTGAAGGAGGACATTGATTGTGATTAACAACACATTTACTAGGAGCAAGTAAAAAAAAACAAAAAAAAAACACAGAAGTCTCCCATATTATGCATATGTGACTGGAGGGAGGGGGCCAGAGGGGGGACCTGTGACTGTATCAGGGTGGCAGTGGCCTCCAATGGCAACACCTCTGTGACAAGTAGCTCAGTAGTCAGACTACCTAATAGATACAGTCACAGATTCAAGTCCTCTTGCAGTGTATCTTATAAATGTGTCCCTGACCCAAATGCCAAAGGGCTGACACACTGTGTGACACCGCGGGTGTGTTCATTTATTGATGGTTCTTTTTGGTATGTGCTCCACCCGATAACAATCTTCCTCATCAGGTTCTGTCACCCTGATGAATGCACTTCCTACCAATCAGCTGGTAGCATAATAAATGACAGAGCAGTGAGCCACCCTGCATCCTTTTATACTCAGCTCGTCTTTGTGACCCGAGGTTCAGGTGTGGAAGACCTACCCAAACCAAAATGTGGACCCTAAAGGCCCTGACACACCAATGTCGGGCCGTCAAAGAGCGTCTGTGCCTCTAGTTTTTGCAGTGTTTCACACACCGTTGGCACAAGTTGGTCCTTGTGGCCCCTTGGAGGCTTTTCGCCCGATTCAGCATGTTGTATTGGCGGCCGTCGGTGAGAAAAATCCCTCTGTTGTACTGTATTAATTATGAGCTACTTGTACTTTACTTGAGTATTTCCATGTTCTTCTTCTTCACTACAATTGAGAGGCTAATATTGTAGTTTTTACTGCACTGCATTCATTCGATAACTTTAGTGACATTACAGATTTAGAATGAATAATTATAATCAACAAATAAATGATGATTTAATATTGCAGGTTAAGATACCCAGCAGTATATAAAGTAATATTTTTTATTTTATTTATTCTACCTTCTGGTAATAATATAATATATATTAATATAATATAATTGATTGTTCGTATTTTTATTTACTGTTATCTTAATTGGAAGTTTATACGTTATAGGTATATGTAGTGTCACATTGTCAACTCATTGTCAATATTTGACTTAAATAAAATTGGTGGCAAATAACTAATTAAAGTAATTAAAATCAGCCCCTTTCCCAGCTGCAACATTAAAATGATGCACATTGATGCATCAATAATTCTAATCCAATAATATAATATACATAATTCTGAAATGGGCCATTCTGATACAATACGTAATGAGTATTTTTACATTTGATACTTTAAGCATCTTTTCATGCTAATACTTAATACTTTTTTACATTTACTAAGTAAAATGTTGTATAAAGGGGTTTGATTATTTCTACAGTATTGATACTTTTACCAAAGTAAAAGATCTGAGTAATTTTTCCACCACTGGACAGATTTATCTTTGATTCATTGTAAAAGAAAAAAAAAAGGAAATAAAGACATATATATATATATATATATATATATATATATACATATATATACATATTAAAACTTACCTTCCTCGACCCTTTAGATTTTTGTACATGTTCTGACTGGCTTCGAAGTCTGTGATCAGTTGTATACATTAATGTTAGACAACATTTGTTTAGAAATAAGATCATTAAAACGTGACAACGTGCTGTGCCAGTGGAAGTCCATAATGTCCATCCGCCACCAGATGGCTCTGTTGGACTACTATCAATAAACATTGCATCTCTGTACTCAGATGACTGCTTGGGTTAATCAAGTGTTAAGACACATCGGTACTTTTCTTCTTCAAAGAATGTCCTCGACATGTTCACTCTGTTCACTTTCATTTCAGATACTCACTTAGACACTTCACTGTATGTTAGTTAGTTCAGTCATGTCATCACATTTTTTGCTCATACACTGTTTTGAAAAAATGTATTCCTGATCCAAAGCCAACGTTTGGAGGTTCTCTTGGGAACCACTGATGGCTGCAGAAAGCTTGGGTTACTGTGAACTTGGGGTAATAAGAAAACGTGCACATGGCCTTTATTAAAAATAATGCTAACTGTCGATTCCTCTATCACTGCGGCTGAAAATGCAATGCACATCTTCAGCCGACAGAGCAGCAGTAGATGTAAAGACCTTCTTGCTGTTCCAGTCAGTATCTACATCAAAAGCACAACTGCAGGCGGTCACATAGATGTAAACAAGCAAGTTGCCTCGGCCAAAGCCCCCAGCTGACCATGCCAACCCTTTAGGCTCACACTACTCTTTGTATCTCTGTGAACATTCCTCCACTCTGCATTCTTGCCACCCTGTCTGCCTCTGTGTCAGCGCTGGGAACCAAGCATGACTCTGGGATCTACACTGAAACGCTTCCTCACTGGGTAACAAGATGTTGGGGTCTGTGCAAAGAAATGATTATTATCTTGAGTCAAAGATTTGGAGCAAACTCCTTCAAAGTATCACATATCGAGAGGTCAAATCTGTGCGACCGGTCCGAACAGCGGAGACGTGTTTACTGTATGTACATCCAGAGTAATGGCACATTCACGTACCATGACCCACTGTTCTGTCCCTCCCAGACAGTTAGTTGTTAGATTTGCTAACAAAGGGAAGAACACACATACAGAGAAAGAAGGATTCCAGACCCTTAAGCAGTGGCCAGTGACCTCCGCTGCTTCCCCCAGTCTCTGCTTGTGGAGACTTTGCATTCCTTTCAATCCCAAGCACAACTATAAACATGCAGTCACACCCCTCCTACTTTCTGTTACTTTTACCTTTGTCTCTCTGTCCTTTCTGCTTTACTGTCCACAGCGGCAGGAATGTTTGGAAAACAAAAGAGGCGGGTGACATGAACTATGCTCACGCACATTTTCCTGACAGAAACTGTACTTTCATTGATTATGGTGAGGTAACTTGATACATCTCAATAGAGTGGCTGCAGCAAAACACTGTTTTTGGCCTGAATGTGAGCACATTGATGTGAAGACACTGATGAAGAAAGCCATACATCATACTAAAGGGTTTTCCATTCCATTAATCCATTCTTTTTTTTGTTGGCTTGCTCTTGTATATACCACTCACCCTGAGTACTGCAGTAACTTGGGCCACGTCAGTTTTTACATTCCACACCCATTGCTCAAGAGCAAAGTGCAAAATGTTTATTTACCTACATAACGTCAGCATGTTAGCATAGTCATTATAAGCATGTAGCATGCTAATGTTAGCATTTAGCTCAAAGCACTGGGAGTCTGATGGGAATGTCGTTCGTTTTTGAAGAACTTGTATTTCACAAATCAAAATGTTTGACTCGATGATAGCATCCCCTGAAGACAATAAACGTCTGCACAAAATATCGTGATAATCCTTCCTAAGCAGTGGACCAACATGTGTGGCTAGAAACTCAAATATTTCATTCTCACTGTTACCTGTGTCTACCAAAATGTCAAATATTACAAGTAATTGACCAGTATGGTTCCAACAATAAAAAGCAGTGCTTGTCCCGTGTGTGAAGAGTAAACAAGCAGCAGTTCCCTCAGTCACCTTGGTTTGCTTGACATTTTCTTGTGTCATGTTATCATGAATACGGGTCCAAACAAAGGAAAACGCTTGACAGTCAGTTGTTTTCTTTTTAATGTTTGTTTGTGCAAAGCAGAAAAGTTCATATACAGCCAAGGTCATTTCTACACTGGAGCAGTTCACCCGCAACCTTTTTTTTTTTTTTTTTTTTTTTTTTAAATTACAAAGTATATTTTTTAGTGAGTACATATTTATTCAGTACAGCTGCATAGATAGCAAAGATCACTGCGAGTCACATGATAGTGTAGTCATGAGTGCTTTCACAGAACAAATTGTTTTTTTTTCTTTTGTTTTTAAACAAGTGTATTACATTAACACGATGTACATTCATAAGAATGATAAAAGGTACAAGTTTGTCATTATCGTTTGGATATTTTTAGCATGACCCTCTATATTTTTGTTAGTGAATATTACATTAAATGACATGTATACAGAACACAAGAGAGGTGTTTGCTCTCTCTGGGGACAAATTACAATTTTATTGGAAGAACCAATCAGATCAACAGTTTTGTTATTTTGGTCAAGAGTACACGATACTGAAGGTGAAGTAACAATTATGGAATGTACTATAGTAACAGATCATGGAGTCCATTTTTTCCATAACAAATATATAAAATCATGGAAAAGGACAACAAAATTGAGACAGGAATAGCTTGTAGTGAAAGGTCAAGCCAAATACATTTCAATCATGAAAGAGAACAAAATGAATAAACATTCAGGTAAGATAGAGGAAGAGCCGCGGAACGGTTTTGAAAAAAGAATAGGTTCTAAAGTATAAAGACTACAGACCATTTCACAGTTGTAAACATAAATATTCGAAATGTGTCCCAGTTTATTCCCTGTTGCACAGTATCTGAATGACGTCAGCCGAAAGGAAGTAGTCATGGACCAAAAGCTGTTGCCTAGCAATGCATCTCCACTGAAATGGTGTACTGCCACATGGGGGACGTAGCAGACACGCCTGTAACCGTCCTCCAGTATAACCTACTGCACATTTTGCTGCTGGTGCATCCCTAGTCCCATTGTATCTCGAAATACATTTAAAACTATACATTAAACATATTCCAAAGGAAATAATAACAATTAAAATACACAATAAAATACACTTGCATGTAAATTAAAAACGTACAGTTCAACAGCAGTCACAGTTCAACAACCCCCAAATGTTTACACATGAAAATACTCAAGTACATATATTGTTTTTTTTTTTAAATATATATATATATATATATATATATATATATATTTCAAAATCAAGTGACATTTAAACACCTCTGGATTGTTCCAGTTTTAGGCGACTACTGTATTTTGTTGTTTAGTTTCGTGATCCAGCTCCGTTCCCTCAGCTCTGTGTACAATGCAGATGTGCAGTCGCCATTCTCACGAGAAGTGTGAGCTCATGCCTGCTGTCAACCACACGAGTCACTCACACCAGGTCCCAGTGCTCACAGGTAGACGGGGAATATACCCTGATGTATACATGATGCTACAACCACACGTGGATATGCATGTCAGCCTTTGTGGTGGTTGTACAGCTTTCATTTGTCAAATCATACAATTTGCGACAAGCAAGTATCCACCAAAGTGTTTCCAGCTGATATTCAATAAACTTTCGCTAAACCCCAGTCCCAAACAGTGATTGTCCAATCATGGCTTAGCGACTGTAACTATAGCAGGCCTGTCAGGCTTTGGATTTCTCCACGTGGGTTGTAGTAGGAGTGATACTCATCATTTTAAAGAGTTTGGAGAATGATGTCATTCATTTTAGTCTTTTCAGAAATAAGAGCATGTTCACAACTAGTACATGGACTGTGTGGCATCTTCCCAGTGGGTGGAAGCTGGTCTTGGATGCTATCAGAGTTTAGACTAACGTTGGGAAAGTTTACACTCAAACTCCAGCGTGATGTTTGCCAAACAGGTGAAAAGTTAAAACTGACAGTTTAAGTTACGTACTTGTTAGTGTTTTCAAACAAAGCAGCCGAACACATAATGTTAGAATGAAAAACAGACAATATATTTTTCCTCGTCATTCATTCATAGAATACAAGGATGAACTGGCTCTCTTAGTTCCATGTATCATTTATGTAGCTGACAAGTGCATATTTAAGACCCCTTTTGCGGGGGTTCTTGAACTAAAACGAGTTAGCTGTAAGCAATTAAAAGTCTGCTAGCGACAGCAGTTTCAACAAACTCATGGGGGGTTACATTAGCTTAATTAGCTAGCTAGCCATAACTGATAATCTGCGAGCGACAGTCGTCATTACCGTTGATGGACCCTGGCTAGTGACTGCTGTCGTCTACCACTTTCTGACATCAGAGACCCATTGTTTCAAACATTTTTTACTACAAATGTTGAGTGCAAAATCTACCGTTTTCATTTTAAACTTTATATGTGCTGCGTAAGAATGGAATGCTTGATCAGCAACTTTAACTAAAGGGGTGTGCTGAGGGAAAGGCCAATTTTAGTCTGTTCTTCTTCACCGGGTACAGCATCCTTCCAATATGTAATACGCTAGAAAACATTTTCTAGCATAGAACACTTTGCTGCCAGTTAGGATTTCTAGTTGAGTCTAATAGGAACTGCTACCGTCGTGGTGAGATGAGAAGCTAACTTGTACTGATCCTAGTCAGAGTGGAAAGAGGAACACTAAATCGGGACTAAAACATTTTTTTTTTTTTTTTTTTAAATGAGAGCGGTGCAAACTAAAATTCAAGATATAAAAGGTGTGGTTTAAAGGAAAAGTGCAGGCTGTTAGCTGCAGATGATGCATCTGTCTATCTGTCGACAATAGCATAGTTGGTGCACTTATAATGACTTGATGGGGTGAGGTAGAGTCGAGCTGGTCTCAGGATGTTTGGATGAGAAACAACACAATGCGTTGGTCACAGTTTTCCATCTATCTAAAAGCCATATTTACTAGATGCCCCTTTAACAGAGTTACTGTCCAGCTACAACTCAACTAAATAAGTAATCTATGCAAAATTCAGCTGTGCAGTATGATGGGACCGCCTGTGCCATTATTCTGGACTATGGGTACGATGATGAGGCAATTAAGCAGTAGGTGCCAATAAACCAACGACATCACCGAAGAACCATTACCACAAAAAAGGAACCATCTTCATGTGTACTGTGTGATGTTTTCTTCAATGCACTGAACATATATAAAAGTAAAAAAGCAAAAATATGGTCAGTTAGCTCCCTAGTTTTTAGAAACACGTTCACAGGCTAATACAGCATGGCTGGAATGTCTTTTCGCTAAATCAGACAATGCAGATGTTAATACAGTCTGTGTAAAATACACAGAGATGTGGATCTACTCGTCACAGTTATTCAAAAATAATACCATAAACCTTCCAAACTTGAACAGGTTGAGAAAATAATACCATAAACCTTCCAAACTTGAACAGGTTGAAAAAAAGTCACAGCTGATCAGTGTAATTACTACCCACAAATAAACAGACCTAATTATAATGGAAATACCTGATGTTTGATGTCTTTGATTTTGATTTGGTGGAGTATAGCCAACCGCCCAGAAAAAGGAACCTCATCTATTCACATACTTGAAAATACCACATTACTGTATTTGCCCTGGCCGTGCCTGAAGAAAATGTCAAATACAACCATTTAAAAAAGAAAATCAAACAAACAGCAAGTGTAATATCTAGAAATGTAGACATCAATCTGACCAGATTCCACCAGCCAACAAGTCAGCCCATCAGTAACAGACTGGGCCAGGTTACTGGCACATTGGGTTCTATATATAATATACATAGTTAGCAACCGGCTGCTCTACTAAGCGGGAATCTGCCAAGCCAAGTTCACATTTTGGTTATTTCCAACAGAACATTTCCATAAGGGAATGATCAATACATATACATTGATGCAATGTTAACATTTCAAATCTAACTGTTACCGCCTCTCTCCTGCTCAAAACATAATCCTTGTGTTAGTGATATGGTTCGAACAAGGCAGAAGCAGAGAGCAGATCTGACCAGTGATGAAGGTTAGTACAAGTCAGTGTTTTTCTTTTTTTTTTTTTTTTGGCTCTCAGGGAGTTACACAGTGTAAACTTTGAGCTGCAATGGATTTTGGGGTGTACCTTAAGCACATTTTGGCTTTAGTCAACTCAACACCAACAGCGGCCAGCCAGCAAATCCTCTCAAGTCAGGGAGTATAAGTAAAGCGCGGATGGTGGAGTCTTCATCAGCCTGCATGTTCTCTTCCTGCCGTTTGGCTAAAAGTGTTGTCAGTCCATCCAATCATTTCGCTCCATTAGCCCAGAGCTTCTTCTGCTGGAAGTAGGCATCAAATCTGGCCTGGGCGTACTCCTGTAACATGAATATACATTATACATATGTTACATATATACATAACATGTCATAACCTGTCTTTATTATCTGGCTATGTACCTGAATCCTTTAAAGTAGCTGTATAAAAACCTCTTCTTAAAAAGCCCAGTCTGGATCCAGAGGTTTTAGTCAACTATATGCCAATATCTAAACTTCCCTTTCTCTTTTAAGATCCTTAAGGATTTTTTTTACATAACAATAGTTTATTTGAGGTTTTTCAATCTGGATTTAGAGTTCATCATAGCACAGAGACGGCTCTGGTGAAAGTTACCAATGACCTTCTAACCTGATGACCTATAGGCAAAAGACTCGTCTCTGTTCTTGTCTTGTTAGATCAAAGGGCTGAATTTGACACCATTGACCATCACATTCTACTACAGAGTAGTACTACTACTGCACTAACCTGGTTTAAGTCCTATTTATCTGAGCGATATCAGATTGTATGTGTTAACGATGAATCCTCCAAGCAAGCCAACATTAGTTATGGAGTCCCTCAAGGTTCTGTACTTGGACCTATTCTATTCAACTTATATATGCTTCCTTTAGGCAATATTATAAGGAACCACTCCATAAACTTTAGTTGGTATGTGATGATACCCAATTATATCTATCAATCAAGCCAGACAAAACCAAACAGTAAGCTAAACTTCAAGGATGCCTTAAAGACATAAAAACCTGAATGACCTGCAATTTTATGATGTTAAACACAGAGAAAACTGAAGTTTATGTACTTGGACCCAGATACCTCTGAAACGCATTATCTAAGGATATAATTACTCTGGTTGGCAATACCCTGGCCTCCAGCACCACCGTAAGGAATCTGAGTTATCTTAAGGATATGTCTTTTACCTCCTTTCATCTACGTAACATTGCAAACATAAGGCACATCCTGTCTCAAAACGATACAGAAAAACTAGTCCAAGCATTTGTCACTTCTAGGCTGGATTATTATAATTCCTTTTTCATCAGTCTGTCCCAATAATTCCCTTAAGACTCTCCAGTTGATCCATAATACTGTAGCACGTGTACTGACAAAAACTAGGAAACAAGATCATATTTCTCCCATGTTAACTTTTCTGCACTGCCTCCCAGAATGGAATTTAAAATCCTTATCCTCACCTACTAAACCCTTAATGGTCAGGCAGCATCTTATCTTAAAGAGCTCACAGTACCCTATTACCACACTACCGGGGCTGCACTAGGGACTTGGCTTGGGAACGGGAGGGTCACTGCTTCAAGTCCCTGAACGGGCCGAGTACAAAGTGTGGACTGGTACCTGGAGAGGTGCCAGTTCTCCTCCTACTGCAGTTAGGGGTGCATTCCAACCTCTGCAGCTGTGTTTGGAATTTCACGGTTTCTTTTTGTCTTATTTGCACAGGTTTAGCGACCGCCAAACTCAATTTGCCCTTCTTTATATATATTACCGAGGATACAGCTTATTTTCTCCTTCATACATTACTGCAATTTAAAGTAAAAAAAAAAAAAACTAAAAAACAACAACCACAAAAACAAGCAGAGAAGTAATAAAACTTTTACTCACCAGGTATCCAAACTTGATGGTAGAGAGCCGGGCCTGGATGATGGACCACAAGCCCCAAAAAAAGTGGGATGCCAGGGAGAACCTACATTGAAAACCACATGGTCACTATTGTAATGTTTAGTCCTGTATCATGTCGTGTCAGTTCACACCGTGTCCTACATGTCAGCTCACCTGTTGACCTCCACGTGCAGCTCCTCCTTCAGTTTCATTTGGTCCTCTTCACTCAGGTTGTCAAACCCTTGGTCAGACTCGCGCAGGTAGCTTTCAATGAAGTGCAGCTGCACAGAGACATGACAGGTGCCCACCAGTCAGCAGTAGACAAGTAAAAGCCAAATAAATGCGACATTGTTGTGTTCACATATCATACACACCTGCTGGGCCTTTGAAGGGTAGGCATGAGCATTAACTTTGAAGAAAGGAAACTCCTCACAGTTGTAGTCGTACATCCATTCACAGAAATGGTTGCCAATATCAAATCCCCTGCAAGGTTAACAGATAGAGAGAGACGGAGACACTGATGAAGCCTTTACATGCATGAATACTTTCTGTTTAGGGTTTGTACTGCATAGCTCAATGTGTCCCTAAAGAGTTGCATTGTATTGTTTTCCTCTGGCTTTTTGTGCTGTCCAGTCGAGTGCACTGGAGCCCTGTGTGTTATCCAATCATATACACGCTCGTTACATAGCACACCAGTGTATGTTGTATACACTGTGGTATCTTGAAATGGGCTTTTGTTCGTAAGTGTGACATTTATGCACTAAAGATTAATCAGTTAATAAAAAATACCACCAACAGATTGATAAATAATTGTGACTTGCAGCCACCTAGTTTAAACTATTGGCTAAATAAGAGTAAACAGGTGGAGGAGCACATATTAGGATTCATCCTCTGGGCACCATGGATACCAGTCTCTAATTTCATGGGACCACAATATTTCAGTCTAGAAACAGGGGTTTTCAAACGGTGAGGGGCCTCTCCAGGCAGAAAGACATGACACATTTATAAATCTGCTTAGAAATCATAGAAAGAAGACTTTGCTTATAACTTCAAAATGGGCCTGATAATTATCACCTTTGTAAGTAACTATTTGAGAATTTATCGTAACTACTTAATCTGTGATTTAGACCGTAACAAATGGACTGTAGATGTACGTGGGCATGGCCTAAAGCGCTTTAGCATGTTGATTTCCACACTGTTATCAGCAGTCTATGAACTGGGCTCATCCCCTTCTGTTTCCACGTTCAGCTAATGTCAGACAATGAGAAAAAAAATCCATTGTATGTGCATTACCATTTGTGGGTGTGTTCTTCCTGTACATATATGATGGAAAACGAGCTCACATGATTGGTGAGTGATTTGTGCACAGAGGGTCACGTGTTAGCTGTGCAACATGAGGAGACTTAAAGGGGCCACACTGAAGGGAGCTGCAGGGGGTGAGAGAGTTCCTGCTTGTGGGGGAGAGAGAGAGAGACTTTTGTCCAAGATCAACCGTGAGTCAAGGCCAGATTGTTCTATGCTGTTTCCCATGAATAACCACTCAGGAATTCACATACCCAGGCACCACCACAGTCAATCAAATGTGGTGCAAATAAGTGCTCCTTCAGATATATAATCCCATTATTCTATTCCATTCTAACCTAGTCTACCAGTCCTTTGTAAATTACTGTAGTGGAAATCCACTGCACTATCATCACCATTAGTAATACTGACAGTCTTTCTATTGCCTCAATCCTGTGCGTCCTCATTGGCCTGCCAAATTACCGTTACAGAACAGCTGCAGTGAATATTTCAACAGAGGGAGGTGGCCATGATGGAACACAGATAAAAAGCCAGGCTGCATTCTTTTCCCTCTCGTTTTCCTTCCGACTGTGCTTCCTTTAGCTCAATATCTGGGTTACTTAATTTCCTTTTGTCTCTCACTCTCTCCTCCACATTCTGCGACACTATCAGACTCCCTGCCAACCCTCTGCCCATCTCTCTCGAGTGCAGAGCCAAGGTTAGTGCGGAGGCAAAGAACTGGCAAGAGGATGAGAAACAGTGACACAGCAGTTAGAGATTCAAGCATCAGCAATGCCTGCCAGTCTGGAGAGAGGGTTTGGATCAGACACAACTTTTGTTTATACCATTAAAGTATGGACCCCTACCAGTGTTCAATATTAAATATATAAATAATGATCACATAAAAATATCACATAAATATATATAGTATATATATATAGTATATATATATATATATATATATAGTATATATATATAGTATATATATAT
>CALSBV010000422.1:6090640-6106567 GCA_943590825.1 Bovichtus diacanthus
ACACACACACACACACACACACACACACACACACACACACACACACAATAACCTCTGGAGAAGGCACTGTCACATCACACAGTTGTAGCTATTATCTTTGTTGTTTTCTCTGATTATCAACTCAAGCTCTTCGGTAACCTTTGACCCCAGTTACATGAGTTAGCTCTGTGATAAGGCATACAAGTCAAACAATGTAATTAAAAGACAATCAGTGTATGAGTTTTTTTAATCTATGCTGTTGTGTGCGCAGTATAGCAACACATATCTTCATTAAAAGCAGCAAAACTTTTTAAACAATTAGACTAATAACTCTACACTACTGAAGTAAACTTGTTTCTAAGATACAACAACACATCATTGTGAAGAGTTTGTCTTACTTGTAACTCTCTGTTTGCACAGTACAAGAACAGCCTTTAGTTGTTTGTCAAGTAATAAGAGATGCGGCTCCCACCTGCAGGATGGCCCCATAGAGGCGCAGAAGGACGCTCCTGGGCTCGTCCCCAACAGTGTCCAGGCTGTCAGGGAGGCTGCACAGGAAGAGCTTGTTGCTCAGACCACCCCTGGAAGACAGACATGAATATGATCAATCATTACAGGTCGATACGGCTTCAAAACAGGTTTCTGGGAATCTCAATACTCTCTCTTTGTTATACTCTTCAAGATAAGGATAATACGAATACAATAGGATACATTAGAACTTGCTTAGTCAAATGTTGAACTGCAATATCACCTGAACTAGTCCAACTAACGCTTGCTAATCCTGAAATGGTCCTGTTTAACTGGTGCTGAAGATAAGTTCATTAGCATTTAAACAGCAGCTAAAGCAGAAAAGAATGCATTTGCCTCCATTATTGGCCTCCCAGTGTTTCATCGACACCATTTGAAAAAGGACGAGTCCAGAGTAGAACTGAAATGACTTTGTACCATGGTACACCAATGTCGCCCTTAAAATTGGAAAACACATCATTGTCACAATTCCGTCAGCAGTTTGCTTTTGGGACTTTGCACATTGCCGGTGAGTTGTGGTCTTACAGTGGAGGCTATTGAAAATGATGCAGAGACATTAAATGAGCTTCACGTGATATGCACTAGCAATATTGCAGTTAAAACAGCCAACATCTTGTTCCCAGTGTCCTGTAACCACCACTGGGCAGGGAGCAGCATCACTGCAGTCTGTTCGTCTGAAGGGAGACTACAAACACAAACCCAATTAGCATTAATATCATTTAGGGCGGGTTTACCCTTTAACCGTCTACATCATGAGACTGGACGCTGTTACTGTTAGCAGCCTGATCACACTAGCTTCAACCAACTGGGCCTATTTTCATCAAACGCGCAGTTAAACACACGGTACCGTATGATGGTGATGTGGAAGTCGTCCTCAGCCAGGCTCTTCCAGGCTCCATGGAGGAACTCTCTGCACCACAGATAAGCCTTGCGCTGGGTGTCCAGGTCGGGCTGGTCGGGGTGGACCGGTGCATTGCATTCCTCCTCGGTGTCGGGCTGAACCTGCAGGGCGTTCTCGGTCACCAACAGCCCCAGCGACATGGAGGGAGACGAAGAAACCCCGTTGATAAATTTGGTTTTCATTTTGGGTTTTTTTTTTTTAATTTTTAAAGAGTGATAAAAACGCAAATATTCGGAGTTGAACACGCCACAGCACGACTAAGCTGGTCTAGTGTCGCAGAAGGATTTATTTCGGTTTTCCGGCTACAAATGTCTTTTCTCTCTGTTAAATATATAAAGGACAGAGGTGTTGCGGCGTGTTTCTTTATTATTTTTTTTCCGTTGGTAAAATAGGAAGTGTCTATCTTTGATGAGAAGTCTAGTGACTGAGACTGGAGGCAGCAAGAGGTTCCGCTACTGGCAAGGAATGAATAAGGTATGAGGGACGTGCGGATGTGCAGGCAGCGTATGCAGGGCGGGGAGGGCGGGGTCACATGAGACTTATGAGCCTCTTCCCCGCCCTCATTGGTTGGCTCCGACACAGCCCCGAGGACCAAAACAAACCCAACGGTGCCTTCAGGGACTATCCGACAAGACCAATGCTGATTCACTACATTCTGGTAGAATTACCTCGTTTTGTGAAATACATCGCTGTTCTTTTCTTACATTGTTTGTATTTTTTATGGCAATAAAGTTTGGCATAAAAAAAAACATAAATTCATAAAGATGACTGTTTTCAGTGAATTTCATTGTTTTACTAACACTAGCATTGCCCACTGTTCCAGCAAAGAGTATGCCAAATGTAACTGTAACTTCAGTACTGCTATGCTATAGCAGTAGCTCAGAGATGTCTTGTAGTTTTTACATGCCTTAATGATAAATGTGATTCTGCACAATACATGTTGTACAGCACGGAAGCTGTACCAACAAGCCATACTAATTGTTCTGTTTTTGAATGTGTAATAAATGTTTAATATACATTTGCCGACCAACAGCATTTAAATATA
Source organism: Bovichtus diacanthus (assembly GCA_943590825.1). Classification (NCBI taxonomy): domain Eukaryota; kingdom Metazoa; phylum Chordata; class Actinopteri; order Perciformes; family Bovichtidae; genus Bovichtus; species Bovichtus diacanthus. The sequence continues at coordinate 6,093,094 of CALSBV010000422.1, forward strand.
CTTGGTAGAGTTTTCATTTTAGCCCAAGCAAAGGTGGTTTCTCTTTGCTATTGGTTAACCCCATCGGAGCTCTGCCTCGGCACCCCGAGACAGATCTATGCACTCACCGCCCAATCAGGAGGTGGAAACCCCACACTATAAAAAAAAAAAAAAAACAGCACATTTGATGTCTGGGCTTCATATTGTCTTTATTATAGGGAGCACTTTCAAGCTAAGACAGTGAATTCAGTCCTGTGCTTCACCTCTGCGTGGATTCATGCTCTATGACTATCTGTTAGCTGAAAGCATAGCAGCTATACTGCGCCGGCTACAGCAAGTGGAGACCGCTGCTAGGGTCACAGCTGAGATAGTCCTGTTTCTGATTGACTGATGTTAATCGTTCCCCAAGGATGCCTCTAGGGCAGCCGACTATAGACTATAGTCTAAGCGGAGTAGAAGTCTAAGCGTTGGGTTTTGTATGGCTGGAATTGCACCTTAACCACGACAAACAATGCAGGCTCCCCATCCTGACTCTAGCTCCCAGTGATGTCACTCATTTGGAACGCACATGGTTGTCACCTGGTGGGTGTGTGCTGAGGTTGGAAAACATCACTGTGGGTGCCTACCTGGACAGGCTGCGGGCCGTGAGGCAAGAAGGCTGAAAGTCAGTCCCAATAATTAGATTCTCCTGACAGAGTTGCATCAATATAAAAGGTTTATTATCCCTGGAGGGCAAATCTGGTGCAGCATACAAACATGGGAGAAATGTAATTTACATACAACCAATACCAAAAACACTATCAACAACGAGCAACAAGAAACACACTACATACAGAATCAACAAAGACACTATACAACAACAAACAAAAGCACACATTAAGTTTACAAAGCCACTTGGATTGGCCATGGCCAATGCCTACAGCCAATCGGAGACCTGCCCAAGGCGTGGTTTCAAGTAGGGGTTTCCCCGTCATCCCGCCCGAGGAACACTAATGCAGGAAGAACGCCTTATGCATGACGACTGAGAGGGAGAAGCTCGACAGCTAAAGTTTCCCTTCCGCAATGTTTCCACTGAAACGCATGAACTTCCTCCACTCCCAGGTCGTACGAAAGGCTTTGGGTGTGTGTTCATGGGGCAGTGGTCCTTCACTCCATCAGAATGTGTTGCATCGTTGCAGGCCTGTTTGACAGGCTGTTTGCGGCAGTGATTGCAGCTGGCTATGGCGGCTTTAACCTCTTCACACTAGGAGATATCCATTTGGTGCAATGTTAGGAAAAGGTTTGCAGACTCTTGCCTTATACCTGTTGTCTGGTTTTCTCGTGGGATCTACAGATGTTTTTTGGGGAAATCTTTTGTCTTCCATGGAGGGTGCTCCTCTGACGGCTCAGCAGCTAGCATTCTGCACCACACAGACAGATTAGAGAAGGTAGCACATACGAAAAATAGAAATGGTAGTTACTGGGTGTAACTGAAGTTCTATGAGTATGTGCGTAGCCGTCTAAGGGGCCAAACACAAGCCAACCTTTACCGCCAGTAAGACGCGCGGTGCGTCAGTTGGGCGGTGGGTACAGACTCTTGTGGCAACTTTTCTGAGGCAGGTTGTGCCTGACGTTGCTAAGCGACCACAACCAGCTAACTGTACAATCTGATCTTCTGCAGTCGCAGTTTTTTTTTATATTAAAATATTGTCCGTGGTGTCCCACGCAGTGTTTTCCCTAGGAAACTCCGTTCATGTCTCCGCTCTGCTTTTTGTTTATGCGTGTGCCAAATACCATAACTCGAGAGAGCAGAGGATATTAATGATCGTTTGACATTTTAGCAGCGGCACTCATATAGTGAATATACGTACACTGCACTAAAATGATCAACTTCTCCTCCATATTAACCGTAGACTGATATCTACAGAAGAAATGAAAGATATCTGGGGGCTGTGATTGGGTGTTCTCGTCACAGGACATGCTGTGCGTGCTCCAAAAGTTGAACTACTTTAAACTCCGGGTGCAGCCGTCACGGCCTGAAAAATACAAGCTTGGGAACTCTTGTGTGCCGAGACGTGCAACTCTCACGTTTGAGCGAAACCTTCCGCACGTCTACAATGACAACAACGGATTTGAGGCTGCAAAAAACGCACCATGTGCACGGCCCCTTGCTCCCCTTGCTGATTTCATCAGGGAGATGAGCAGTGGGTGCGTTAAAGTTTTAGAGGACATGTGAATCAAATCAAAATCAACATTCGCCTCCTGTTTACTTCCATTCTCTGTGAGCAAAGGGCCAAACAAACATTCGCTTCAAATGTGCATATTCGCTTCGTGTGGAGTTCAATTTTGGAGCACTTTCTAGAGAATATCGCCCCATCTGTGGCCGTGCCTTTATACTGTGTTGATCCTACCTCCTGATTGGGAGAAGAGTGCAAAGATCTGTCTCAGCGTGCCAAGGCGGAGCCTGTTGGAGGACTACACATGCACTCAAGATAACTGAGTTACACTTAAAGTAACTACTCATTTGTTTATTGAATATTCTAAAACTTATATGAATCAGATGTTTATTGGCACATTGCTTCCTATTTTTGTCACCCTTTGCAGAAAAGTGTCTTTGAACACCACACAGGGCTCCTGTTGTGATGGGAGTCCACGTGCGCACGCTCGTAGAACAAAAGACTGGGACCTCTCGTCAAAACATTGCTCCACGAGTGTTGGCCAGGGCATGTTTACTCGTTTGAAATCCAATTGTTTGCAACAGAAACATCTGCCACATTGCTTCCTCACATTTAGTCACATAGACAGAAAAGGAGGCCTATTAGGAAAATGTACTAAATTCAGTAAAATCCCCCGTGTGACTTTAACACTATTATACAGAATATTCTACCATTAAATCATTATTACCTATGCATTAATGCAAGGGGTCTACTGCTGTAGTTGGTTGAGGTGTATAGGACAGAAACTAAGAATTATTTTCAATATGGATTCATCTGCTGATTATTTAAAAATTCAGAAAATAGTGAGAAATGCCGTCAGACAGAGTTTATAAACTCTTCATATGTTTTGTATGAAACAAATCTCAATTATTTTAAATAACAAGTAACTAAAGCTGTCAGATGAATATAGTGGAGTAAAAAAAGTACATTATTTTCCTCTGAATTGTAGTGGAGTAAAAGTTGAAAGTGGCATGAAAAGAAAATACTCGAGTAAATCACCCCAAATTCGTACTTAAAAAGACATTGCACCACTGTTTTTTGGGGGTATTACGCTCAGGATACAGAGTGCTGTTGAACCCTCTGTCACGCACAGGGCACCATGTCCTCCTGACTGTAGAAAGAAAGGCACAGCGTGGAATTTGACACCAAAGCACCAACTGCAGGAAGGGCGACATGACTTTTATACTGACAGAGGTGATATGTGGTGAGTCACAAACATCTCCCCCCTCTACTAAAAATAAATGAAATGTCAAAAAAGCTTCATTACAATAATGCTCCCTCCCTCGGATGTCAAATGCTAAGATGTAATCAGTCTCCAAGTACTGCTTTACTTGTTCCGGGAAATGGGGTCCGTTTGGACGTTTGTTGGTTCCTTCGAGCTGAGCCGAGGCTGAAGGAAGCGGTCTGTATCAGCAGTGCGAGAGGATGCCAGAACAGGATGCCACTTCAAGGCAGCCAACCTGCAATACCAAGCATGTGTTTTGCATCCGCAGAATGCCATCTACTGGTGAAAAATGAATCACAATCAGAATAAATCCCTCAAAAACAAACAAGGGGTGCAAATTTGCGCTTCAAAAAATGCCAAGTTCATCTGCATAAATAAAAAAAAGTAGTGACAAAATATAAACGATAGCTGGAAGTTGTGTGCCCTCTGCCACAGCGGTGCTAAATGTAGCTCGCTATTCACAATGAAGTACAAATGTATTTAGGTTGTATTTTGTTGTATGTAGAAGTATCCATGAGGCACATTCTGTGGAAACTTTGTCAACATCAGCAACACTCTCCTCACAACTTGTTTTACATGCTGCCAAAATAGGGCTGAGATCTTCAAACATGTCATACTGTCTTCATTTCCTCAGTTATGTGTTCATGAACTTGCAAAATGCTCTCTTGTTGGCAACCAAGGTTCTCTTTGTACATCCACGGGCAAGAGCCATCGTTCTCAAACATTAAACTCCGCCCAATGGTGCAGCACCATGGTACAAAACAACTACTTCTTCTACTTCTTCTTCTTTTTTTTCTTCTTCTGGCAGCCGTTATGTTGCATTGCTGCCACCTTCTGGAACTAGTGCATGACTGCACCACCATCATTTTAGATCTTTTTTCTAGCCCAAACGGGAAAAACTCCCTAAAAGAAACCCCACAATTGAAAACGTCAAACAAGCATTTTATTCCTTCCCCTCTCCCTCCATACTCTTTACTGATGTTTCTGTTAACCCCATTTTCCTCATTTCAATTAGCATCACTTCTCTTTCTGCCACATTTCTCTGGGTGCTTCCCTAAAATGAATAGTGTGCTGTTCAGATTGCCGTGTCCGACGCTCATTCTGGTCAGCTTCACCTGAACTCTGATCGCTTACATGGATTGTAATAGTTAATCAACACTAACTCCTTACTCTCAAACCATACTTCTACAACAACATATTCCTGTTCCGGCCCTATTCCTAAAACTCTATGTAGTATTCCTTTTCTTTTTATGAAAGTAGCACAGCAACACACACCCCTCGCCTGGCAGCAACGTAATCATACATGACAAAATCTAAATTTGGTTTCAGTTCCAGTTCTCCGGGATGCATAAGATAACTGGCTTCTCTCTCCTACTGTCTATGAGTTGCTTAAAGTCTTGCCCATTGGCTAACACACTCGTTGCATTCCATTGTAGGATCCCGCTTTAAACCTGTCATGCCTAGGCTGTGTACTGCTGCCTTTGTACTTATTTGAATCCTTTCTGTTTTGGATTTCATTTCAGCTGTTGCATTTATTACTCCTGCTATGAATGTGAGCAGGTTTAATCTAATATTTCCATATATTCTCTCTTTTCCAGTATGCCACACTGTGCTCCTCTCTCTTACCCTAGAGCATGAATCCAAAATGGAGCTCTTTTGGAGGAGACAGCCTCAAACTCTAGCAGCACTGACTGAGTTTCCTCTTTTTCTACCCCCTTCAAATCAAGTTTATTTATATAGCCCAATATCACAAACTACACATTAGTCTCAGTGGGCTTTACAGCCTGTACAGGATACAACCCCCTCTGTCCTTAGACCCTTACAGCACAGGGAAAAACTCCCTAAAAGAAACCCCACAATTAAAGAGGAAACATGTTGTAAACCTCAGGGAGAGACTGAGGAGGATCCTCTCCCAGGACGCACTGTAATAGATGACGTGTGTACAGAACAAACTACATATTAAAAATACAACATAGATGATCTATGCGACAGAAAACATGATGCGACTTAGTTAAGAGTGACCCCTTGGTCACTCTTAACAAAGTCACACCTTATCCTGAGGTTTTCAACAAGCTCCATCATATTAAGAGGAATCCATAGATCACCTCCCTCCCTCCCTCCCTCCCTTGTCCCACTCTCACTGTTTTCGTTACTTTGATGTTGTCAACCTTGCTTTTTTTTAAACCCGAGCCTCACTGTTACACACTATTAGCATGTTTCCATCCTCCAAAATACTCCTTGCATATTTTATTTCCCGACCCTGCCTGATTCATTTTGTCAATTTCAGTGGGTCTATCTTCCTCCTCCTTCTCCTTCAAACTTCAAGACTACATTTAAGTGTTACTCTCTCTCTCTCTTTCTTCTTTCTTTCTCTCAAAAACAGACACATTCAAACCTTCCTTCCTCTCGCCAACGTCACCTCCATCCACTTCCGTGGCACAAAACGTGCAGCCGAACGCATTTTGATGACGCCATCACGTGCCACAACAAAAACAACAACAGAACCCAGCTGTTCGGCAGCTAGCTAGCCGGCGTAGTTACTCAATACCGTTATTTGCGGCTTTTTAAACTGTGGGGTTTGTTTAGATTGCTTTACAGTTACTAATACGTTCGCATATAAAGCAAACTCTATTCAAATACGAAAAACACGCGCTTGAATTTGAACTTCTTTGTATCCTGTCTGCGAACGTTAGCTTCTAACAGGTTAGCGTTTCTCTTTACTGAGGACGGGTGGGAGCCCGTTCGACCAAAAGGTAAAGACACGACTTTTGTCTCGATAATGGTGCAGAAACAGTCGTATGACCCGACCGTAGCCTTTATGGGGGAGGCTTAAAGTCTATGAATTGGACCGTTATGTAACGGAAGCTGAAAGGTAACTATCAGCACAGGAGAGGAATTACCGGAGCTGAGTCATGTTACACACACACGTGTCACTCAAGTCTGTATGACATTACAACCGAGTTTAATACCACATGTTTATCACATTACGTATACGTAGCAGTACAACATTTACAGCAACAGTTGTGGAAATTGCCTTGTAAAAAAAAGAACCAAGAGAAAGACAATGTTCACATTCAGCTTGTGCATAAAGGACTTTAAAGGGAACGACCTGATTAAAGAATTCACATATTGTTTAAACTACATCTACGGCCCTAGACTCAGTGTTTGTAATCTTGTACCTGAGATGATGATACCAAATTGAGTTTTACAATTTAAAGCCAAATAAGTCAACATTATTGTCTACGGATCTGTGTGTACTTTACAATCTTAATGAAACTGTTCCTTTATTGTTCTTTGATGTTCCAGCTTTTGGTAAAAGTGGTCCAAACTCCCAAGCATTAACTGAGATAAACAATAATGTATGTGAATTCTGATTATATACTCCAGTGACTTAAGGCATTTTGCATTGCCTCTTTTAAGACACACCACCTTATACACCAGACTAGATGTTATTTATTTCTGCCTGTTACCTTGAACAACTTCAAAAAGAAAAAGAAAAAAAAAGCCAACTTCTTAAATGACTTTCTGTCTGTTTACTTTCTTTATCTCTAAGACTTCCCCAGGCCAGAGAGATTTATGGCAAAGCCAGACCGCAAGACCACCCGGTGGAGATTCTGACCTCCACAAATGACCACCAATATTATTTCATCATCTGTCATCATGTCACCACGAAAAAGAACCCTGGTCCCTGTAAGCAGCCGGCGGAAAGCAGTGGACGACTACTTCCCCTTCAACTTCCTGCCGGTAGAGTGCCAGCTGCACGTCTTGTCCTTTTTGAATGAGGTCGATAAATGTAGCTGCGCTTTGGTTTGCTTGAGCTGGAGCTGTCTCATCCGCTCATGGAAGCTGTGGCGGGTGGCAGACTATTCCCGTCGCGGCGTCTTCCATCTGGGTCAGGAGGGGCTGCTGGTTTCTAACCGTGAGTTTGAGAGGTGGAAATCCTGGGTCCACCATTACACTCATCACCTCGTCTCCCGGCGAGCCAGCCTGCTCACACTAAAGGCCAGCTTCGACCTGGGGGATCACTGCAACAAGTGGGGCGAGCTGCTGAGTCACCTGCTGGACAATGTCCACTGCAGAGACCTCAGCCACCTGGACCTGAACTGGACATTCACTCTTCTTGAGCCGCTTGACCTCAGGGTTCATTCCAGCTCCAGTTCGCACCAGGACAGCATCACCAAGATGGACCAGGTAACTTGCTTTCGCTGATTTCATTTCAAATTAAAGTCACAGGTCCTGACTTGATTGGCGTCAGTAAACTGCACACTTACACCTCTGTAATGAGGTATTATCACTTCTCGTGTGAAGACAGGATGAGACCGGATACAAATAGGGTCAAAGAATGACAATTTGTGCATTCACTCTTCTTCATTGCAACCCCTGTTTGTAAAATGATAAAACAGATGTATTTTTTACTTAAAACCATGCCTGGTGCCGCTTTAAGCCTGGCAGTATTTTACCTGATCCTCCTACTGTAAATTAATAATGGATTGGATTAACCAATTAAAAACATTAATTAATGTAAATTAATTTAAGTGTTTGCTATGGTTGAAACCCATTATGACGATCAAGATGTGTCCGACAGCAAAATGGCACGTAGAGTACAAAGTGGAGTGTTATTTTTATTTGTGTGCAAACTTTAAACCAAAGAGAAATATGTGAGACAAAAACAGGCAGTTAATGTTATTGATAAGGTTATTTAAATAAAATGTGGCGACTTGACTCATTTTGTTCCGTGCCCAGTATTTGTAATGGTTGATTTAAAAAAAAAAATTTTTTAAAACGCAACCAAATTTCATGTCAGGAGTGATTTATTTATGGAGGGTTTGGTAGAAAAAACATTTGAGAACCACTGTAATGTGTTCTTGTCCGTACCAACATGTCCCTCATTATACAGACACATGGTTTACCTGTTTGCTTTGATTTGGCAGGTGACCAGTTTCCAGGAGCTGCTGACCAAACTCACCCACAGCTGCCCGCGCATCTCCAAGATGCGGTTACACTTCGACTGGTCGGATGTGTCCATGTCGCTGCTCACCCACTTCCAGCGGCTCCGAGTCCTCGAGCTCAAATATTTCTGGGTCTTTAAAGGAGTGACTCCCACGACACTGCAGACCCTAACTAAATCCCTGCCTAACCTGAAGTCTCTGACTTTACAAATCCTGGTGCCGCTGAGGAACCTGGGCATCTCGTATATTCTGGAGTCTCAATCTCTGGAGTTCCTGGATGTGTCGCCGAGCCGAGGCTTGGTCTTCTCCTGCCTGAAGCTACCCGCGCTGCGCGAGCTTCGAGCCAAGAAGATCGTCCGCGGCATCACCCTGGACCGGAGGACCAGGCTGAGGATCCAGAGCCGCTGGCCCTGTCTGTACCACGTCCTCCGAGAGGGGACACCCAAGCTCCAGGCCCTCAACAATGAGAGGCTACTTCCCACGTGGCGAGAGGAGAGCTACGGGGAGATGTCTGCCATCCTGGAACAGTCCTGTTACTGTGTTCAGCATCTAGACAGCTGGCTTTGGTAGACAATTGTGTGACTGGAAATGGAGCACATTCCATCGGCGGTCTTTAGCGATACGTTGCTTTTACACACACCGTGTGTGTCCCGATTTGAATGAACGTGTTCTCAGAGGGACATATGCTTGCACATAGTACAAAAAATCAAAATCAAAGGACTGCAAGTTATTTTTTCTAATTGTTAAACAGGAAGTAGGTGTTTTACTTAGTTTGCTCATTATCCCCAAAAAGCAAAGGTGCTTCATGCTGATTGCACTTGGGATAGGAATTGATATGATTTTATTGGTATGAATGCTGTTATTGATTCTGCGTACCTGCCCAGTTCTTTATAACTCCCTTATTGATTCCTGATCAAATTTCACTACACAAGTTTTTCAGTCAACACAGATACATGTACTATGTCAGATACATGTCATTCCTGGAATTTTAGCCCATGTTGCATGGAAAGCTGTTTCAGCATATCGCTGGTTTTTCCACCCTTACTTGAAACGATCATTTTACAGATATTGCAAGTAGCAGTGTTGTCATCTTTCTTCGTGAAATAAGGCCACACTTCGGACCGTTTCTTCCTCTCAGCCATGACTCCTCCTCGCTGCAAGTTCCTAGCAGCTTAGACACATGAGTTTTAGGGACTTGATAACCTCAGAGGCATACGATTTGGATGGATGGGACAATTTGGAAGCGGTTCCTCGATTCCACAGTTTATGCACTGCGTTGTGTTGGCCTGGATTCATCTCCACCAGAGTCGACAACATTAGCTATAACTCTACCTGAGCCAAGTGTGCATGCTCCGTGTATTATGAAAAGAAGACGATGGATTGTAACGATTACCTAAAGGTGTGGAGATTGCCTTTTTAAACTAACTCAAAGACAAAAGTATGATGGAGCGCTATGGAAAAAAATTGTATGAGATGTTTTGTTTTCATTCCTTTGTGCCATGAGCGCCCACTGTTTGCTTCTGACAGCCGGGAAATAGAATCTGTGCTCCTGCAGTTATGTTTCTAATCAGTAGAGGTCCTTTTTGTCAAAGATTTAGCCATGGGGGATTTTTTTTTACAAAGAAACTTATATTTACACATGCACTAGTGTAACAATTCTGATAATTTCACTCCAGTACGTGTGCTCATGTGTCGTACGAGTAGCAGATGTGTGCTTGAGGGTATGTATGCTCTTCGGAATATTTCGATGTACATGTGAGATTTGATGAAGGTTTTGAATGTAGAACGTTTCACAAAATTCTTCATAAAGAGCTGTATTTGATCTCGTCATTCAAAAAGCTTTGTGTGTGTGTGTGTGTGTGTGTGTGTGTGTGTGTGTGTGTGTGTGTGTGTGTGTGTGTGTGTGTGTGTGTGTGCGTGTGCGTGTGTGTGTGCAGGCATCAGCTTGAAGTTTCACAGAGAACTTTAACTTTACAGATGGCTGCTGCAATCCCAGAATCCACCTCTTCCTTTTCTCATGCAAAGTCCCTCCTTGACAACATGCATGCACAACGTGCGAGTGGAAGGCCCTGACATTTAGACAGATGTAACATCTGGTCTTTTCTTTCACGTAATAAATAAATTGAATTTCCTGGAGTCCAATAGAACATTTCCTCGTTTTAAGTAAGCACCCGGGAATTGTTTCTGGGTTGTTTTTTTTTTATTTGCTTATGTGAACTCTTGACGAAATGAATGGAATTTACTTCTAAGATTTCTTCAAATGCATGAAACCAGAAAAGCTCTCGCATGTCACAAACATCATTACACTTCTAACGGGTCATCGATCTGAGAGGATGTGCGACGATGATTTGCCTTCATTGTTTGAGCCATGTTACTCTTTCAATACGGTTGGGTTGGTTTGATCTCCTTGATGCTGCAACAGGAACATCTGTTCTCAGTACAAACATCCACCACCGCACTCTGTGTGTGTGTGTGTGTGTGAGAGAGTGAGAGATGGTCGTGATTCCCCGAGGTTGGGGCTTTCCAGCGAAATTCAGTGATTTCCCAAAGCTCTCTATTCTCCTCCTCTTTTTTCTCCTCTCTTATCCAGCCTACTCTGCACTCCTCCCTTAACGTGCTTCTTGTTTGTGGGGAGTTTGTCAGCAGCACAGGATCAGCGCTGACGTGTATCTCTGAAGCCATCGTCTGACACCCTGCGTTGACCTTTAACCTGGTCATCAGGCCTAAACATCACTGCATCTTGGACCTCCCGGACACTCCCACCACCCCCCCCTACAATCCAAAACGATGTTCTCCCTCTGAAGGATTTTCATTCACCAGCAGCTCTTGTTTCCACTGAGGCGTGTGATTATGTTCATAGTAAGGGAATGTGGGGGTGTGTGTGATGGGCTGGAGAGTGCAGTTTGAGGATAAAGTGTTCCTTGAGGTTTACCTAACCCCTGCATTAGTGGCAAGACCACAGTAACCACCTCCAGATGTTAGAGAGCACAATCTGACCGATTTATTTACAACAAGGCCAATGAACATCGCCCCCTTCACACTATAACGCTTACTCTTTGCTCCCTCGGCAATGCTCAAGTTAATGCTTAATCTAGGTACCGACCCTTAATTGCTAAGGCCGAGCCCTGTTTATGGGAAGGAGGTTCCTTGGATGTGAACAGATCAGTCATTGTAGACCAGAGGCACACACGCTCAGGAACTCATCGGGCTCATCTGCTCCTGCCAAGCAACAGGACCATCGGGGCTGACCACAGGAAGCAGCCGCCATGGCCAAAAACGCCTCCTTATCCAAGGCTTTCGCCGTTGCCTTTGTCGTCCTGACCGTCTCTGCCATCACCGGCATCGTCACCATGATCATCGTGTACAACACTGAGATCTCGTCAATGAATCCGACGCCCCGTCCGACTTTCCCTTCCACCACTACAAGTCCACCGCCTGACAAGCGTCTGCCGAAGAATCTCATACCTCAGAGCTACAAGGTCTTCCTCTGGCCTCGCCTCTACGGCAAGATCATTGAGGAGGTAAATGTCACCAGTCCCAACCAGACGATGCTCTTCACTGGAAACTCTACCGTTTACTTTCATTGTGACCTGAGGACCAGCTCCATCTACCTCAACAGCAAGGACCTGGCCGTTTTTGATCCAGTGGTGATGAGCAAAGACACAAATGAGAGGATCGGTGTTTCTGCGGTGAAACACCATCAAATCAATAGTCACTTCCTCGAGATCCAGTTGAATGATGCATTGGAGGCAGGAGGGAACTACAGTTTGTTTCTGGCTTTCAGTGGCGAAATATCCCAAAATCTTGATGGGATGTACGTCAGCACATATGATGAAGGTGTCCCAGCTTACGAAGGCGATACAAGCACAGAGAGGTAAGTAAAAAAACTATTATAAGTTTAAAGCTTTTAACTTTCCCTGTGAAGAATTTCCAATTCCTCTGATGGGATATATTTTTAGAGAGACGGTCAATCCTGCCAGGGTTTCCCCTCAGGAAACCAATAAAGCACCAAATTAGAAAATTCCCAAATTTGGCACTTGGTGACTTTAAGACACACAGCTAAGATATTCTATTGACGAATCCATGCGTTGCACTCTCTCGCAACTCCCCCATCACGGCAAAGTCCAGCGGTTTCACAGGTTTTCAAACCGAAAGAACTTTGCGGTGGTATCGACTAATAACAACATAAATCATTCTCGTTGTAAAAGATCTTTATTCAGCTCAATTTGTCCGTGTACGACCTCCAGTCCATAATTTTTTTTGCAGCAGTATTGAGTGAGTGACTTAAAAACATAATAATTTTACTCATTACTTATTGACTGATTACTAATTACTTAACTGCAAAAAATGATTTATAGTTACATTACTTGCTACGTTACTGTTGTCACACCCAAACGCCACATATTCTGTATTCATTGAGACATTGAGGTTAAATAAGCCGTCAGCTTATTCTTTGGAGGTGTTTTTAAATGAGCAAATGAACACGTTCTCCGCCTGAATGTGACGAGACCGAGCGTCCATCAGGTTCCTGTCCAGTCAGGGAAGAGAGAGATGCAGAGAGATTTTCTCTGCATTTTATTCCCAAACCCAAAGTGAAACCAAATGTATGTAGTTGTTGGCTGCAATATGTTATGTTTATGCAATGCAATACGGTAAATAAAAAGTTAGACGTTCGCTGTGATATTTATAACTCTAGAACAACTATGTTCAATATAACAATCAGTTTAATCATTTACATTGAAGTGACGCTGGAGATGACCCTGCTCTATGTTAAGTAATGTGCCTGCCTACGACCTCTTTTTTTTAAAAAAAAAAAAAAAAAGAATGCTTTAAGGAAACAATCCTGGTCTACTCACAAGTTGGATTTTTAAGATGCTAGAACAGAAAATGAACAAAGAGACCAAAATGAATCAACATACAAATACATCTGGATTGGAGCCAGCCAAGTCGAAATAAAAAACAATGTGCATCAGATGTGGAGTGTAGTATTCCACATTAGGCTATTGTCCCGTTGCTGTAGTTGATCCATTTGTCACTACAGGCCCATGGGGTAAAGAAAACTCCAACACAGTGTAAACTCACACACACACACACACACACACACACACACACACACACACACACAC
>CALSBV010000422.1:6110583-6128124 GCA_943590825.1 Bovichtus diacanthus
TATCTATCTATCTATCTATCTATCTATCTATCTATCTATCTATCTATATAAAAAAATAGTTTTTTAAAGCTCTCTCTTCTCTTTTTTTTTGAAGCTCTCATATACTTGAGAGCACGATTTCATGGAAGCGAACATGTCTTGCCAGTTTAGTTGAATCCAGTTATATTTTGGTTGGATTTGAGACATTGGAAGATACTCGTATAACCAGTCGGGACATGTGTGATTCCATTAAATCAAGCTCTCACGTACAGTAAATGCGAGCTTCTCTTGGAACTTTCGAGGTATCTCCTTAACTCAGAAAAAAACAGGGGGAAAAATGTTTTCACACACAGTGAATGCATTTCTCTTCAGTATATAAACGTGTGTATTTTTTCTTTTGCAGGTCACTCATATCTGTGTACTATGAATATTCACATATACATGTATTTGGTGTTCAATCTGTAGGGGGCCACTGTGCTGAGAATGCTCGCAGACTACGTGGATGAAAGGGTTTTCATCAAAGGAATCAAAGTAAGCAAAACTTCTTAGAAATGCCTCTGACAGGGCCCAGCAGACTGTGCCTGACTTCAGACTAAAGGTGACTTCTGACACCCTAATTAACTTCAAACTATGAGGTGACTAATGAGATTGTCCTTTTGATAATTCCGTGGTTTGCCATACGACATGACTTACAACATGGGTGGGAAAGCAAACTGCCACACCAAAGTTTTCTAATTTGAAGCCTCCAATGGCAGTATGAAAAATCAGGAAACGCCTGCTTCAAAAATCCCATAAACCCCTTAATAATGTTGTGTACTGTATGCCTGGCTCACTTTCTTCAACAAAGGTTTACTGAATGCAACAAAAAAAAAGAAAAGCAAACCAATGAAAGATTTCACTTCTCCCTCTGGGAGACTCTCCTTGTGCATTACAAAACTGTCCGTGCCACAGGGATTTCCTTTGCTTTATGAATGAAAAAAAGCTGCTTAGGCTGCCTCTAAGTAGTGCCAGACACAGGCTCATGTAGCCACAGCTTCTTCACAACATGTGGTGAGCCAAAGAAAGTGTATTGATTTTCAGTTCCACTTATCTTTGGTGCAATACTTCTTGTATGTGTTTGTTGTCTTATATATTTATGCCAGAGTGGCATGCTTAGCACAGTACAGAGAATATACAAAGAAGCTCTCAGAGCCATTGTGACTGACTAGCTCTAGCAAGTTCCTGGCTTGTAGATGTTTTTGCCACTAGCGTGCCAGCTACAGTAGTTTACCAACTAGCCTTGTGATTAGTCCCTGCGTCATTAAGCCTCTCGCACAGCCGGTTTCGCAAAGACAAGCAAATGAATTTGGCTTTGTGTGGTTTTGGTTTGGTTGCGTGTGGTGAGCGGGCATTTAAGGAGTGTTCAGACAGATCCCCCGCCGGACCGGACTGGACTGAATTATGTGTCGACTCATTCAAAATGCATCTGATCCAACACAAGCTTTCTCTCGATTAGAAGTGGTCATGTAGTCAAGTTTATTTGAATAAACAAAACTCCCCATTATATATCCAAACCTGATCTGTTGACAATAACACAATCACTGTGTTCTCACATTCCAACATCGTTTTTTTTGTTGTTTTTTGTTGTTGTGGAAAGACAGAGAAACAGGTTGACAATCCACAATTTAGACCACCTTTACTCCACTGCAGACCTGCAACACCTTCTCCGTCATTGCTTTTCAAGTGGCCAATGGGAGAAAACCTCTTTTCAGTAAAACATTTATTTCAACATTACGTCCTCTTGGGATCTGCAGCTGGCAGCTGTGTTTAGATATATTCATCCAGCAATCAACATCAATTATGAATGCAAACTTTCCTTCTGAAAATAATAATTGTGTGTGCAGGGAGTAACCGTTAACTATAACCTCTCTCTCTGGATCTCCCTGTTTTTTGTTTTAGATGTACCTCTCAGACTTCAAGTACAAAAACACAGACCAGAACGACATCTGGGAATATATACAAAAGGTAAAGTGTTAGATTAAGTCGGGCTTTTTCACAAGCATTTCTTTTGTTGCTGACTATAAGCACAATGTCTTGTTTTTTTATAATAATTATGACAATGCTAATGTCGTGGTCAGAATAATCATTGATCAGTTTATGGTATTCATATCATAAACAATTAAAGATTTGAGACATCTTTGCAGGCTGTGGACGAAGATACTGGTCACACCAAGGTTGCTGAGATAATGAACACCTGGACCAATCAAATTGGCTATCCTGTCATCACCATCAACACGAGCAATGGAGAGGTCTACCAGAAGCACTTCTTGTTCAATCACTCCTCCGAATCTAGGTATGTGCAAAATGTGATCACGTTTAGGTTAACGCTCAGATAATGAGCATAACATTCCAGTTCATTTGTAAATTCTGTTGAAAAGAACAAACTATTTAGTGAGAATCAGTGTGTTTTTTTTGTTTTCTTTATAAATAAATGAACCTGACAGTACACAAATGAAAAGTAGAATGAAGTATGCTAGCTCAAAAGGCGCTATGCAGAAGGTTGTAGAGGGGTCAAGCATACCATGGAGATATTTATGGAAATTTATGGATATTTATGGAAAAATTATGGATATTTATGGATATGGAAACAATGTTTAAAAACACAACAGCCATAGAAAGAAAGGATTACATTGTTGGTGTATTTACTGATTTTTTGAAAAGGCCTTTGATATAGTACATCATGACATATTGACATGTCTCCATTTATGAACTATTCCTCTAATACCATATGACTGTAGTTATTAAATAGTTAATTAGTTTTTTGGATAACAGACAACAATATGTACAGTTTGATGGTAGTACATCTTTATGTAGGAAGGCTACGTGTGGAGTCCCACAAGGGTTAGTACTGGGCCCGACACTTTTGAATCTATATATTAAAGCTGCACTAATCAATATTTTTGAATAATCAATCGTTGACATGACTATGTTTAAAGGTGGCGCTGATATTTATGAACACACGTGAATGATCACGCAACTCTACAGAGCTTTTTCGTGTCTTTCAGTTAATTATAAATGAACAAATAAATTAATGCAGGTTTACCAATAGTGTAAGAATAAAATGTAATATTTTTCCGTTATTGATTACACAGATTAGATTGTGGTCAACATGAGACACCAGTGTGAAGCATACTGTCTAAGTTCAACTTCCACTTGCAGACTATCATATACTTAAATCTTTGCAAACTCTCGGTGGAAAATGTGAGCAAATGCAGTAAAGCGTAAAAACTTGTGGTCCAAAACTGGTTCCAAAATAATGACTCCCTCCTTCAGTAATGGAATCTTACATCTGGAGTGCGAGTGCCCATTCGGGCTAGGATTAAAGAAGATCTTTTACCTTTACTATGTTTCCAAAGGCCAAAGATGGATCATAAATCTGTTCTCCAGTGACTTCATCACTCCACAATGTCTAACTCCCTCTGAGAATAGTTGTCATCAAATATTTAAAGAATTAGGTTCATGTGTCTGTTTTGGTTGGCAAAATACAGTAAATTATTGCATCAATGACACCTTATTAACCAAGTATTGTTCTGCCAGGCCTACATGAACTCACTGCAACTGATTAGATTATATCTTTGGCCACTCGGAGTGTTTTGGAAACAATGTGTTGTAACTATGTGCTCGATTACACTGCCTGTTGAGTTGCACAATAACTTAACCTGACACGGTTTACAGTTGCTTTGGCCATAAGCAGACAATAACAGCTCTGAACTTTGGCATGATGGTCTGGCCGACAACGGCTTATTATACAGGAGACTCTATTTCATGCTCCATTTCTGTAAATAACCTTAAACTGCTTCTTTTTTGATTGCTTTTTGACTCTTCATTGCTCACTGTATAGAAGCTGAATAACCATTTCCTGGCCATACCACAACAAGTACTTATTATACCTTGTTTTTTTGTCCATTGTTTTCTGACCGTTTAGCCTTTCGTGGTATGTCCCGATCAGAGTCATGTCAGATACATCTGTGTTTCCTGCTATCTTGTTGAATCCCGGCGAAACAGGTAACAGAATGCACAACACAGATCCTTGGAATAAACACGTTTGTTCTCCTAAAACCCCATTTTTAACAGCTTTGTTTTCATATTGGACAAACATCCATGAATTTAGATTTAGATTATTTATCCGACTCACAGAGGACTAGATAAAAATACTCATGATCTCTGGACATCTTAAGGCAGTCAGTAGAAAGTTTGTCGAGACAGCCCAGAGAAAAGATGACCATATACACAAGATTACATTCTCTCCATACTTGTTTTTCATTTATGTTCTTACTGTTCTATTGATTATTGCCTTTTGAACAGCAATGAAAGAAGAATTCCTTTCGACTAATGGAGAGTGGATCCTGGCAAACGTCAACAGTTCTGGATACTACAGAGTCAATTACGACCCAGAGAACTGGGACCGCCTCCTGACTCAGCTGGAGACAAACCCACATGTGAGCACTGAGCCAAATACTGAGTTCCTCCACTTTGGTCCAGACCGAGACATTCATGGTGTCCTGAGGATACATTTGAATAATTTTTTGGTGCCCAGACTTTCTAACTAACCCAACCAGCAGGTCAAAGATGATTGGATTCTCCAGCAGCTTCAGACAGACCTCTTAGAAACTGCTAATACAGGGACATCTATGTTGTCTTAAACTGAAAGTTGATCAGCTATTCCTACTTGAGGGTCTATATCTGACTTTGAAAACATAAAAAATTCAATGCAATAATGAACAGATAATTCTTTGCTTCAGAGCCCTTTGGCATTTCAAGTCATCGTTTCCTGCTCTCATGCTGCCGGTAGAACGACATGAGTGCAGTTGTAGATGTATATTCATCTTTGTAAACCTCATTTTGCTCTTGTTTTTTTAGCGGATCCCACTAATGAACAGAGGGCAGCTCGTAGATGATGCATTTAACTTGGCAAGGTAATTTAAATTAGATTTAGATTACCCAGACTGCTACAAATCCATTTTCTATAGGTTGTGTGTGTGTTGTGATCACACCTGAATATAAAGAAAAAACAAAACATGGCTGAAATAAGATCACGTTGGTGCCTGCTTGATCTTACCAAAGTCTAATCTCTGTAACCATTACCATTGAAATCCTCAGGGCCAAACTTGTCGAGGTGACTCTGGCCCTGAATTCAACGCGCTTCCTTCGGAATGAGACAGAGTTCCTTCCCTGGGAATCAACAGTCAGGAACCTCAAGTACTTTGTCCTCATGTTTGATCGCTCCGAGGTGTATGGACCAATGCAGGCAAGTGCCATTAAAAACATCCCTTTTTTAACTTTCGAAATGAAAAAATGTATCTTGATTTCTAACCTCACCAACTGAATTGATCTGTATTGGATGTAGAAGCTGGATTTAACAGACTAGATGTGATTGTCCTCTGGTGTCAATGTCCATCCCTCATCAGATTATAAACAGACGGACAATAAATAGTGTTATACGTGGACGTGCGTGTGTTCCTGTAACTCTGCTGTAAAGCTGTCTCTTCCTGCAGGCGTACCTCCGTGAACAGGTTAAAGGCCTCTACAACTCCCTCAGGAACTACACAGACCATTCAGAAGTGCCAACGGATCACTCCTTGCAGTAAGGAACGCCTGTTAGCCCTCAACAGATTTACACATTGTTTACGGTTCTACATAATCCACAGCCTTCGAGTGCCGATGCGAAGCAGTTGTGTGAGTTGTGTGAGTTCACACGTTGTCAGTTCTACGCGCGCTGGTGACAGTGTAGAGTGGACTTGTGCTAATACGTAGTGTGCTGCACTTATATGGAGCCACTTGTTTCAGATGAGATATAAAATGACTTTAAACTGGATTGAATGATTTTTTTTGATATCCATTTTTTAGAATATCTCTGTATGTGTGGCACTTTACTAAAGAAACAGAAACGTAGCAACAAAGCTCCAGTATTTCTACCAGAGGACTAATTCACTGTAGAGCACGAACTGATGACTGATTACGATGTCATTTATCTGCTCTCCAAATTCGCTTTCAAATACTCTGCCATCGTAAATTACAGACCAGATAAAGCTTATTCGTTATAAATGTGAAAGCATTTTTATTAAAAGCTGGAGTAATCAATATTTCATATTTTAAAAAAAAAAAGGCATCTCTGTCTTCTTCAAAACACATTACATAACGTTCAACATGATTTAATAAGTACACACTTATGATATAAAATGAAATTGTGCTTCACTCCAAGGCACAACCAGATCACCGCCATCCAGGTGGCATGTTCCAATGGACTCCCAGAATGCTTAGAGATGTCTACAGAGATGTTCGCTAAATGGATGAACAGCAACACCTCGCAAAACCAGTACGGACACTTGCAAATAACTATCTTTAATATTACCACTCTACTTCGTACCTTCTGAAATGAGGCTTAACTTGATGACTCTATTTGTTTAAATGGCTTTCATTCTATTCTGTTGCTTTACACTCCAGCAATGATTTAGCAAAGGTAGGTGTCATTATGATCCTTTTTTGTGTTAGTTGTTGGTGCCTGCCGTTCCCCCTCTGCACTGTGGTTCTTATCTTTAAAGCTGCACTTGTGAGCGACGTTTATTTTAACGTGCACCCTAATCCTAAATCGCATTCCAGGGTGGAGCACACGATCATATTCCTAATAATTGAGAAAGTGTTTTGCCAAAAACAAAAGTCCCGTACCTTTTTTTTAAAAACCTACTTACTGGCCTTTTGGAATCCAGGTGCAACTTTAAAGTGGAGAGAGACACTGACTCTTCATTAAATGTGTACGCCGTATGTGCTCATTACAGACAGAAATGCATGTACATGCATGAAAGTGTGTTCATACCTTTGCACCTGCCCAAGAAGACATATTGAAAATGAGACGGTCCTGATGTAGCGAAAAAATAATTCTGTGTGTGTGTGTGTGTGTGTGACTCAGCATCCACCCCAACCTGCGGTCTGTAATCTACTGCCAGGCGATAGCGGTTGGCGGCAAGAAAGAGTGGGAGTTTGCCTGGAACAAGTTTCAGAGCTCCAGCGACACCTCTGAGAAAGACCAGCTGCGTGAAGCTCTGTCGTGCACCAAGAAGATCTGGCTGCTCAGCAGGTGATATTCTTACTGTGTACATCACAACTTCCTCTTGCTTTGCCTTGCCTTTCATTATGGACACGCCTGTGAATCCCACGCACGCAACAAGTCAGCAGCTTCCTTACCTTGCAGATATCTGGAGTACACTTTGGACCCTGAGATGATACGTCTGATGGATGTCGCTTCCACTATTAGAAGCATAGCGAATAACGTGGCGGGGCAGGCGCTGGCCTGGAACTTTATCAGAGCACACTGGGAATACGTCAGAAGGGGGTAGGTCATATTAGTTTATTTCATGAACAAGTATCAGATTGTGGAGTTGGGTTTGACCGTTATAGACTTGAAGAGGAGTACATGATGCTAATGTTTAGATTTCGACAGATTAATGAGAAAAGTCATTAACCCAGAATATGTGCTCGTCAGGGTGGAGGAGCCAACCTCAGGCAACACTTAGAGCGTGAGAACGCTGAACCTAAGACGCTCTTTTTATGCTGTACAGTTCTTTAAACCTCCATCAATCTTTTTAGTAGAAAGCACTCCCAGCAAAAAGTCACACACATTTTGTCATATCATGATTTTGTGGAATGGATAACAATAAACCATTGCCCGTACCCAGCAGACACAGAGAAACATTAGCATTCAATGTCATGATTCTGGGCACCTGATGAATCATTTCGATATTCACTCTATTTCATTTTTTTTTTAAGCTCTCCACTAACTTCTGAGACAAATATCTGGCTCTTCAGCTGCCTAATGTTTCACTATGTTCACCATCTATTCGCTAACTTCGTCTGTGTGTCTGTTCGGTGCTGAGCAGTGTACAGTGCCGTTTGTGGGCCGTAAATCCCAAACAAGGTCAAAGGGATGGGTAGAGATGAGGAGAGTTGTAATAATACTCAGTCATTTGATCCGCTGTTAATATAAAAAATATCGATTAGTGCAACTTTAGAGGTACAGTTCAACATTTAGGGAAATATGCTTGAAGCCAGTGTGATGAGAATAATACTTCTTAAAGCCGCACCATCAATATTTATACATTAGATCACATGACTATGTCGTGTGAAGGGTGTCCCTCTCAGTGACAAACTCACTCAGAATTATTATTGCAGTTCCCCTCAGCTCTACAGAGACTTTTAGCCTCTTAAACTCATTATTTGTTTTTTTTTCTGGTCTGCAAATTAACGGTTTGGTTCAGTCTCTGCTCGTCAACAACATTTCCAGCCGCAGCAGAAAAAACACTGCACAGCATGGAGACAATCAGATACCTAGCACGGCAAACAACTTTCTCAAGAGTTAATGGACACAGAAACGGTGCCGAAAAGAGAGTGACCCTAACCCTGTGATAATGTGTCAGATTATGCGTTTAATTCAAGGATTCAAGGATCATTTATTGTCATTCGGCAACACAAGATTGCACGACGAAATGCAGTAGCCTATTCCATTTAAAGCTATACCAAAAAAAAAAGACAGAACAAAGCAAACAGAACAGAAACAGCAGTGCATTTTTTGAATTTCATTAGGAGGAATGTAAACGGACAAAAGCAATGATGAATTCTATGGGCAGATAATATAGCCGCCATCTTTAACATTTGACTTCATGGAAACATTGTCCATCAACAATGAGGATTGCTGCTCAAACGTCCTCGTCCTCCTCCTCTCGTCTCTCCGGAGTCCTACGCTCTGTCCTGTGCTGGCGTTTGGTCCGGCTGGGCTGGACAGAGGAGGCCAACATGCGGCGATCGCCTCCAGCTCTGCTGCACTTCATCCAATCCCCACACTTCCTTCTCTGATGTTGATTAGTTTGTCTTTGTTATAGGCCACACATGCTCCAGTTATAAAGGTGAACAATCAAAACAAAAACGTGGCTAAGTTCATGGCAGCCACCATGGCTGCAGCTACATTCGCCACCGTCTCCATAGCAACAATGTAGCTTTAGATCTCTAGTATAGAGATGGGTCTGGGACACTTTGAGCCTAGCTTAGCTAGACTTGGCTCAGGTTGTGCTGTGGCATTGATGAATAAGATGCACTAATCACTGGGTTCATAGAGCATTGATATGCAAAAATATAGTATTATATAATATAAAAATATATATTATTATAGCTTATTTGAAGCTAATGGTAGAATTGGTATTCTATTGTTTCTGTATGTTGCTCTTACTTTGGTTTGGCTTATTTGAAGCTATTGTTCTGCACTTATATGATTTCACCTATTTGAAGCTGATGTGCTCGCAAGATTCTTGATGTTCTGAGTTTGTATCCTCATGATTGTTTGCACTTATTGTAAGTGGCTTTGGACAAAAGCATCTGCTAAATGAACTGTAATAGTAATAATAATAGTACTGTTTTATGTTGGTATAGTCAAGGAAGAACCTCCACCACCTTGTGGCTCAGACTCTGTTGTCGAGTTAAAGACCAGCGTCGTCCCCACACTGTAGGACTGGTCTGTCCTTCTAACACAGCGCTGGCGTGCCCATGTGTTTCTCCCTTCACAGCTCTGTCTCATGACCTGTTCTGAGGCCATGAGCTGCCAGCTGGGAAGACGAGGCTGTTGTTGTTAGCGTTGTCTTTACGGATGTGCTGCTGTTCGCTGCGCCTGGTGTTGCCTCTGGGCTGTTTACAGAGGTCTCTTGACACGGGGTCGGGTCACTTGAATAAACACGCTGGGCTATAAAAGAACAGACTATATTAAAGAGTGGCCTACAAAAATCTTGCACGGTGTCAACAAGTACAAAGGTCTTGTTATTTAATCAGTGCTTATCATTAGCTCTCCTTCATAAAGTCCCCACTGTCTGGGCTGTTACCAGGAAGCCAAATAGATTGGTATCAAAGTTTAAATAGACATAACAGGCAAGGTTTCATTCCATGTGCACACAGTGACACCTGAGATTGATCTAAAACTAATCATCAGAAGGGATTAAAAATTCTCTTTTAATCAATATATATTTTCACAGTTCACAGTGTATTAGGCAGCTAAAACTGATACAGTCTCGTACAACAGCCCTACCAGCTCAGTCTTTGCAGAAACTATGTTAGAGATGTGTTGACTCTGTGGTGCTGTTGAACTGCATTGCACTACACTGAAAACGGTTTCTAATATTTTGTCCACCCTTCCTGTCTCCAGGTATGGAGCCATGCTGATTGAGGGCGTGACCAGCAGGTTCTCCACTCAATTTGAACTGGACGAGGTAATTTATTGATGTTTTATTGTGTCAAAAATGATAGTACCGGCATGCGATGACGTCAAGTGGAAACTCCTCTTTCCAGTCACGCACCACCCAATTTATATTCATACAATATACACCCTGATAACTTATCAGAAGTATCTCTGTCATCGTGAGTTACATGAGGCATGTTCGTCTTACTCTCGTTGTGCCATTTACATATAGTTTAAAAAGGACAAAGCTGGTTATATTCTATATTCTTCTTACTGTCAACAAATCCCATTAAAAGATGAAACTCAACAGTGAATGTCTCTACTAACAAGGACTGTGTGTGTATCAAAGCTTGATATGTCTTCTTCCTCTGAGTCATAGAGCTCACTGTTGGTAAAAAAACACATCAATGAGCCTCACATGCTCCTTCATTACTACGAACCGCTGTGACTTAAAGGTCCAGTGTGTAAGATTGAGTGGCATGTAGCGGTGAGGTTGCAGATTTCGGCTGTGGCTCAGGAGGTGGAGGTCGTCCACCAGTCGGAGGTTCAATCCCCAGCCTCTGCAGTCAGCACGTCGAAGTGTCCTTGGGCAAGATACTGAACCCTAAATTTCTCCCAATGGCCAACGGTGTGTGAGTGTGTGTGTGTGTGAGTGTGTGAATGGTTATCACTGATGAGCATGTGGCACCTTGTACAGTAGCCTCTGACTCTGTGTGAATGCTGATGTGTTGTAAAGTGCTTTGAGTGATCGCAGAGATTGGAAATGCGCTATATAAATGCAGAACATTGCAACCCACTGGTAACCCAGGTAACTCTCTAGAACCCGTGTTGGTTTGTCTGTTCTGTGCTAAGAAACATGCCGGTGCAACATGAAGAGGACTCTGTATTTAGACATAAAAAAGGCTCATCTGTGGCTCATTTTCTTTTCTTTTTTTTTATAACAATGGAGCTCTATTGACGATTATATCAGCATAATCAGGCTTTGGATACAGAGGCAATACTAGTAGGATCGAGTCATTCTGGTTTTGGCCTTCTACTGTACATGTACCTGGTTCACAAAGCAATTTGGTTGTACTTCTTATTACAGAAATATAACCTGGCAGGATCTACTCTCTGTGTGACAAGGCCATGGTGGCCTAAACATTTTATTTATAAGCAGTTAATCAAATCAAGTTTCAAATGAAGTTTATTTATATAGCCCAATATCACAAATTATACAGTTGTCTCAGTGGGCTTTACAGCCTGTACAAGGTACGACACCCTCTGTCCTTAGACCCTCACATCGCACAAGGAAAAACTCCCTAAAAGATACCCCACAATTAGTGGGGGAAATATGGAAGAAACCTCAGGGAGAGCAACTGAGGTTAATGGTCTGATTGCAATATATGTTATATTTTGAAAAGTGTTAAACATAGCTATCTATATATAGCTAGACTTACCACTCGAAATTCTTGTAACGTCGGAAACAAATGTCTTATATCTGACAGAAATAGACAAACGCAGCTTTCTGAAATGGCGACTGTCGCCGGCTGGTTTTATCAGCTGTAGACAGCTCGTTAATTAAGCTAACGTTAGCTCTGTTTTGAAACCTTTCACTGGGTCATGGCTACATGCTGTCATGCTAAGAGACTGAGGCTAATACGTCTCCCAAGCACAGTCAGCATTTTCACTGTTTGATGATCCATGTAGAAGACATTGTGAAGTTTTGAGGTTGTTTTTTTTTTTTAACCCGTAGCCACACAAAATAATGTAGTATGAATTGATCCCTCCCATGCCTGGTTACGGTTGCCAAGTAAATAACACCCAGCCTTGTATACGCTACTGTTGCTTACCTGCAGCCTGCCATCTCCTTGAGATCTGGATCTCATAATTACCATGTAAGGCCTCCATTTCTTTCTTCCATAGCTGTGCCCTAACACCACTGTATTTTTTTGTGTGTGTGTGTGTGTGTGTGTAGCTGGAGCGTTTTTCGACAGAGTATGCTCTGGGTCCTGCGAGCAATGAGGTGTACCAGGCCGTAGAGCAAACCCGAGTCAACATCCAGTGGGTCAGCGAGAACAAAGATATTATACTCGAGTGGTTTGAAAGTGAAATGGCTCCGTAGAGTGGTAAAGAACACCACCTCTGATTGTTTTAGAGCCTCGCACATCAGAGGTGCGAGAAGTTTGCAATTCTTTAGCAGACTTTCCTCTCCACTAAATCCACTTCAAAAACAAGAACTGAGCAATACTGAATCTCACTTAATTTAGAAAAAGAATAAACTGCAGTGACTGTGCAGCATCATTAGACTGACACACAGTATAGTAGCGACTCTCAGGAGGGAAACGTGTCACCAGAGTGAAGACGCAGCAATGTTTATGTATATACATTATTTATACAGTATATTCAATGCAACAGTCAAAGTAACAAGATATTTACTCCACTGTTTGTCATTTTTGCACATGCCGCTGTATAGTTGTATGTTTGAAAATGTTTCACGTTTGATAAAAAATTACAACATATTTACTTTTCAAAATCACTTTTGTTCTTGTTGCTTGTTATCAAAATTATTTTGCAATTAAAACTTTTTTTTTTTTTACAGTAAATGGATTGGTTATATTAATGTCTCGTACTTGGAGGACACACACTACAAATTTACCAGCGTTTTGTTACTGCCTACGTCAGAGCCAAAGGGCAGAACCTCCTCTATGTGTTATAGGGAACATGTCTTCATGTGCGTTATGTATGTTGTAATCAAGGATCAACATTATTCTTGTATGATGCTGAAATCGTTATTTTTAATAATAAAACATTGACATTGTTTAAAAATGTGTTGAATCCTTTAATCCAGCACATGTTATTATTTAATAACACATATTTACTGACTTTATCGTCTATAATAAGGAGATGATCGTGATAATAATGAAACAACAATAACAATAAAAATATTGTCTATGACATTACCGGAATACTATGAGGTTTCGGATACTTTTTTTTTTTTGCTAACATAACTTTCCACTGGATTGTTTTTTTTAGCCTATGTTTATTGTCCAAAAACAGTGGATGTCCATGCCTCTTGACTGAGAAAATAAAGAGTATATGTGCATAGATTAGGACTGTAGGAATAATAATTCATATTTTAGCGAGCGACGGGAGAGAGAGCTGTATCCAGCATGCCGTTTGATTAAACTTGGAACCAAACAGGAAATAGTAGAAGAATTAGCCAAGAAAGGTTTCAAATGCAGAGCTCAAGTTCCAGTCATGTAAATATGGGGATCTACAAGGGGTGAGGTTTCAAAGACAGTGTGCATCACAGCTAACAGCCAGATACACTCTGCGGAGCTGGAAGAGTCTGGTCCCATATTGTAGAAGTCACAAGGTTTCCAGCCCCAAGGTCACATATGTGAGAGTTTAAGTACCCCGGTGAAATGTCCACCTGAGGGGAATGGATCCAAGCTGAAGCAGTCCAACTGGGATACTGGAGCAGGGCCAACAGATCCCGCTTTCCTCAATCACCCTGAGAGAGACACAGAGGGGGAGAAGTGTTTAGTCAAAAACACCACCCGCTTTGTACATATTGTGAACAACAAATGCAGCCTCCTGCCTCCTTCCTGTCGCTGTCTCCCTGATGATTTGTATACATGAAGCAAAGTAGCATAGCTGGAGGGTCACACTTTTGGGTAGGAAGGGATCCAGACACCCTCCGGAATTGAACAGCTACAATGACAACACGTCTGCACCTGATTCTTGCAGCTCTTATGGTGTTTGTTCTCAGGCGGCCTGTCCTGCAGATTGTGGCAGGGAAGGGCGTCCAGGCTACATTAGGGGCATTGCTGTAAGTGAGGCAGGTTTTATTAGCCTCTGTATATAAGTTTAGGTGAGAGTTGAAATGTGTCCTCACCCATTCGTCCTCGTCTGCTCCCTCCCCTTCTCCTACGGCCTTCTGAGGGCCGCCTGCGTCTGCTTTCTTGGCCATAATCTTGTTGGTCCACGATGCTCCAGCCTGTTCGTCTCCAGCAAAGTTACACTTGGTCACCGTGCTGCTGTCCACCTTGGCTAAGGAGACTGGAAGCGCGAAAGTAATGAAGAAAGTACATTTATTTAAGTGATTCAGAAAACAAGACATGCAACACATAAATAAGAAATGAAAGTAAAAGAAAATAAATAAGATAAATTGAAACTGAACAAAGGGGAAGTCTGAACAGGCGGGTCTTGAGCTGCTATTTGAAGGTGTTCACAGGTCTTAAGTATTTATTTTTAAATAATCCTAACCAAATATGCAAGAAAAAAGTTTAAAGTTTTGAAAGAAAAACATCCATAGTTAATATTTATCAAGACTTTAAGAGTAAAACTCAGCTAATCTGCTGTCTAAGGACTGTGCGGCTGTGGTTTGCTCACATTTGATCATCAGTGTTCTGGAAACACAACCCCACAACTGTTGGTTTACAAAAATACGTGACATAGCCTTTTATCCAACTGAGCCCCGCCCACCTCTAAACAGTGAGAAGAGCACAGAGAAAATACACAAACAGAATTGTCTTTAGTAAGATAAACAAAAAAACTGCTCTTTTTGCCCCACCATTGTCAGAAAATCGTGTTCATATTGGACCCCCATCGCAAATATGTAGACCAAACCAAAGCACTCCACTCAAAACTGACTGTCGAATATCAAAGGGCGGGATTACTCTTGGGGTTATTTGTGGAACTGTGAAGGACCGGAAACACATAATTGAAAAAACTGCCATGGAGGTCAAAACTAGATCAAGCTTAAACAACGTGAGGGTCATAAAAACAAAATGACCCTCCGGCTTTGAAAAACACGCCCATCTTTTGAAGCCAGAAAACTAATTAAAGACCTCTGACCACGTCTTGTACTGCATTTGTATCCCTTAACAAAGATCCACTTCAGACTACTGCCTTTAAATGTGTAGCCTGAAGCTCAAGCAGAGTTCAGACAGCAGAGTACTCTTTACTTTAATAAGGGCATACTGGATACACATGTACTCCTTTCGGTTTTCAATGGTAAATATGTGGACGCGCCGAAGCAGTAGAAACAGCACGGTAATACAGACTCACATATGAAAGGACTGTTTCCTCTGGTCTTCAGCCGGACATCCTGTCCTGTCTCCAACTCCGTTTCCTCCATCTCTGACTCTGGGTACCAGAAGGCGCAGGTCCCGCCGGGGCGGTGCTTGTCGGTTATCTTCAGAAGCTCAACTTTGTTCACCAGCGCTGACAGCTGCTCCTCAGACAGACGGTCCGACTCCCCTTTAGCCTCCACCTCTGCAGGAAGACCATCCAATCATTTCATGCGGAAATTGGACTAGACGGGTTTATGACAGCGCTGCGACAGCCACAGATAATATCTGACACCAGTACGGTAGTGGGGTCTATGTCTTTCGGCACACAATTTCATGGCAGTCCAATCGGGACTTGTTGAGATGGCATGGATAGAGACAACTCTCATATGGACTGAAAACATATGTTTCAAGGTTGGAAGTATATGGATTTGGATACTAGATGTGCCACTTTCATCGAGCGGCCTGCCAACCGCCGCAGTAATAGTTTTAAGTTCCTCATAAAACGGCAGATTTAAAGTAAATAGTAAATAAAGAACATCTGATCAGATGGTCATCATCACCATCAAAATATTTGTGTGCTCTTGTTTATTTTTGCATAACATCACATAAAATATCCTCATTCTTCAACAGCCCTTCACAAATTGGACTGTGCGATTGAAGGGTGCAGCTGCAGATCAAAAATGTCTTCTTTTGGAAGTGGGACTCAAAACCGCACTGCCAGGGAGACTCTGACCTAACAATCGCTCAGCCAGTCTTACGTAGCATTGTTGGCAAACAGATTCAACGGGAATCTTAAACCACAACTACATGGAAGACAACAAACTCCGAACAGAGCTAAGTTGGAGAGGAAAGGAAATATGCAGACATAGACTGAAATGTTTGTTGTTATCTACTCACTGTAGGAGGACAAGAGGAAGCCAGTGTTGACCTTTTTGGTGTCACTCAAGTTTGGCTCGATCTCCTTCCCGCTGGCATCAAACTTCCTCTGATGGATGCGGCTAGGTTTGATGTACAGCACGTAGAAACGGGCCTGCCAAAGACCAAAACAAAGAGTGGCGTATGTTTCGTCTGTCTGGGATTGTTTAATCTGTCCAAAATGCTTACACAGATAAGGATTTGGGCAATCTTCTGAAGTTCTTTCTGACACCACAAAGGAGGAGGTTGTTTCTTTTAAAGCATAAATGGAGCTAAAGCGTTCAGATTCTGTCACTGGCAGAAGGTGAAAGAAATGTTTAAACTGTTCCATAAAAGATGAAGAGCAGGTTCGGGGAACACTTAGACCCGGCTAGAGTTTGCCTATAGTACCTTTTGAGTGTTGCAATCACTGATCGCATGTCTGGAAACATCCAGCAGCTTTCCTTCTAGAAGAACCCCCTGGCCACTGTGTGGGGGGGGAAATCAAATATTCAAATAATTCTACTTCCACTTGTAACTTTGCATTCTGTTGCTTTTAGGAGAACTATGTGCAGCCCTTGAAAAGTATGCACTCCCTTGAAGACAGACCTGTATGATGGATACCTACAAACCAAACCCCTTTCAAAAAACGGTCAGATATGGCAAATTGAACATCAAGCTTAATTCTTTATTTCAACAGCCATCGAAATAACTCATTCATCCATTTGCAACTTTTGAGCTATAAAGTAGTTATTCACCTAGTGTACATGAAGTGACACGTGACAGAGGGCGTTAGCTAGCAGGAACTATAAACCCCAATAGGTCAACACCATTATAAATGCTGACTCGGGATTAATTTCAATGCCGAATACACGAACACTTACAGAATGTGTGTAAATCAGATTATATCTAAACTCTGGGAAAGTAAATGTCCCATTTTTTTCAGTAGAGTTTGGTGTTCTCTGTATTCAAGGAATATAATGCCTACTGATACTGATCCGAATACTTGTTCGGTCTGCAGCCCTACCTTTCATACGTAGAGGGAGACCACGCGCGGTCAAAGTTCTCATTGTGCACTGGTTTGTTCTGTAAAGACGTGTTGTGATAAATGCGGCTCATCTTTAATAAACTGTAAAGTTACTTTTCCCTTCTCCGAGATTGTTTTCCTGTTTCCTCCTGATTTCCTGTTCCAACATGTAGCCGCGTGAGAGGTGCGCTCGCTTTTTTACACAGCACGCGCCGACGTGTGACAGCTGGGCGAGAGATGAGGGGAAAGTATGTTGCATGCGGTGACAAGCACGCTCTAAAACAGGGGTGCCCACACTTTTTCAGCTTGGGAGCTACTTTTAAAATGAC
>CALSBV010000422.1:6142307-6153425 GCA_943590825.1 Bovichtus diacanthus
CGTCGAGGTCCCCGACCTTCACTGCCACCCGTCTGGCAATGTACCAGGTACTAATATATAAGTCATTATTATAAATACAATAAAGCATGTTTGTAGTTATGCTTCAAATCTTTTGTTTCGCTATAGTTTGGTTTTATTCTGAAAAAAGTTTAACCGGAACTCGTGTATTATGTCGCGCTATGTTGTACCCATGTCTTATTATGCAGTCTACTGGTCGTGCGGCTCGTGCCCAACATTGTGGCACATATTTAGCGGCGACGGTCGGGGGCTTTAGTTCGCTACGAGGTTGACAATGTTGCTTGGCTTGAAACCGAGCCGTCGGCTGCTGTCTCACCGACATCGCTTCCTGCAGTGTCGCAGCATTAAATCAGAAAACACCGCCAGAGTAAGTTTGGAGCAGAGACAGCATGATCCTGTAAAAAAACAACCACATATTAACAACCCTGTGACATAGCTAGCAAATGACTAAACGCTTTTTGCATTGTGGTCATAAGACAAGTTACCTATTCAAATGGTGTTGCATTGACCAGCTGCACCTTTCGAGAAGTACTGTTATGTTAGCGTTGGGCAACTCTTATTTATATTTTAAGTTACGTTGTGTGACACGCAGAAGTCGCGCACACATGCGTTTATTTGCTTATGTGTGTGATACTATGTAGCTTCTGTTCACGAGGAATGTATAGATTTAGCTCTGGATAAATATACATTTCTAGAGCCACTTTAAGTCATACAGTGACCTGGTAATGGCGACGCTCCTTGGTTGTTTTTATGGGACAAATAAGTTAGACCAGGTGTCCCCAACCACCGGGCCGCGGACCAGTACCGGGCCGTGGATCATTTGGTACAGGGCCACACTTAACAAAAATAAATAAAACGTTTTTTTGTGTTTGTAATATTTATTGTAAACATTTTATTTATATTAGTCTTCAAGGTATTTTATTTTTGGAAAAATACCACTTCCCTCTGCACCTCTTTAAAATGGAATACTTACATTTACATTATATATGTAATAATTAAATTATTTGTTTTGCACTTAATTGTGTGTTTTGTTATATCTAAAAAAAAACAACACCCCCATCAGTAGAAAAATTGTCTGCATGAAACCGGTCTGTGGTGCAAAAAGGTTGGGGACCGCTGAGTTAGACAGGGGAAACTCTCAGTGTGTCCAGTACAAACAGTGGGCTAGCCTCCATTAAACCGTCTGTCTGGGGAACACATTGCGTTGACTATGAAACTGATGAAAGCTGTCCTTGCTGTGCCCCCTCTGCCATGAACACTTCTGCAGAACTCTTCCATATCCATCTTTTCTGATGAGGTAGAGGACTACCCCTATTGGATTTAACAAACTGCAGGATGTAATCTCCAAACACCTTTGTTTTGGAAGAACCCCTCCTCCCTGACTCGTCACCACAGGGAGAGCATTTCGTCTGAGCAGCTCCTGCTTCATAGGTGCACAGCTGTCCCGTAGAGACGGGTGGTTTTTAAATCCTTTTGGCTGCATCAGTCGGATATAGACTGAGCTGTCCACGAAATGTCCCATTTTCCATCTGCTACAATGTGATACAGAGTGTTACTGTACTACCCAAATGTAGCTTGAGTAAACTGTCTTTTGGACAATACTGTGATCAGAAAGATTCACTTTTTTTGGTGTGGTTCTTTTAAATGTGAGATATCCTCCAACTTATTCTTCCCACAGAACACTCGCAGAGTCTTGTGTTTTCTTCCGTCTACAGCAGTGATGGACCCTGCAGCACAGCCTTACATTACATTTGATTTAGTTGAGGTTAAAAGGTGTCCACTGAGCCATCGGTGCTAATGCAATGTGGAATATTCAGACCTGGGCTAAGAGGCTGTGAACAAAACATGTTAATGTTGACACAGTATGTGGACGGGCTCCTTCCCTCTGTAGCTTCACCATATTTACGGTATGGGTTATTGGCATTACACAATGTCATGAAAGTCGTTCTATGACAAATTCCACAGGTTAATTATATGTGTATTATAGACAATAGCACATCCGTCTGGCACTGTGGGTGATATGTTAACTTTTAACAGTTTCTTAGCTTTTTAAGTCTCATAAATAAATAAAATAAACTCTCAAAATGTCAAGAAAGGGAATATTCTTACACCTGTTTTCCTTATTAAACGGAAAAATACAACTGTGCACCTTCTCAAATTCAAGTTTCTCTCTTTCACGGATTGAAGACTCCGTCTTGTTAACTCTTCCTGTAACACAATTCATTCAAACTTGATGGAAACAAAATAAAACTCACCACCGTCATGGTAAGGCTTTCCTCTTCCAACACTCACCAGATCTGGTTTGGTCGAAATAAACCCTAAATTCACCAAATTAGATGTGAAGAATATGCCGGCTGTCCAGGCTGTCCCTCTTTCTCCTCCCTGAGCAGTTGCTCTCACTCGTTATTTGGAGGCAGACCATAAAGTTTGCAACAAAAAAAAAAGACCAAAAATCACAGATGGCCAAAATATTTGTCCAATTCCCAACCCCATGGCCCAGCCAGGTGCTTTGTTGGTAAGAAGCAGGGACATCCAATTAACAGAGTTTGAAATGTTGTTCTCCCTATAAAACGACATATCAGTCACTTATTAGTGTGCTGTTCAATTCAAGTGTACACTGTTATATCTTTACCCTCCATCACTGTGTAATGATTTGTGTGTGTGTATTTGCACAGAGTGCTCCTCTGGACAGCGTGCTCCCTGCGTTCAGGTCTATATGTGGTGAGGACGGCGTCTCAGTGGGTGAAGCTGTCAAAGAGCAACACGGCAAAGATGAGTCTGTACACAGGTCAGTGCCTCTCACTCTGTCACAAACACACAATCATAATATTGTTTGTGAATGGTGCTTTCAATACTATGCAAAAAAGATTTCATCCCAAAAGAATAGTCACAAGTTGTGTGGCGTTAAACAAAAAGGGAATGGTACCAGTGGTTCACCGACAGACAGGGCCTACAAATGTCCAGTAAGAAGGTGACGGAAACGCTACAAAGCAGCAGCTGTGCATCCATGTTGTGCCAATGGATAAAGACAGCCAGGGTATCTCAAATGTGCATGATAGGAGAAAAAAAGAAACTCATGTTAAGCACACACTAATCAGTTTATTGGCCACTTGGAGGCAACAGAACAAGCTAAAAACACAACATTGACATATTTCTTTATCATGTTGTTTTTATAGCTAACGTGTAGCAGAACATGCAAGCAGTTGCCTATTTACGCTTCTGCATTCTGCTTCTCTGTGATCTCCATGTCTTTAACGAACCTCTTTGCCTTAGCCTCTCTATGAACTCCAGGTCTTTGGCGACCCTCTGCCATCAGCCTCTCTTTCAGCTCCAGGTCCTTTGCAACCCTCTCTGCGTTGTAGCTTCTTCATAAGCTCCTGGTCTTTGGTGACCCTCACTGCCTTCAACATCTCTGTGAGCTCCAGATCTTTTGCAACCCTCTTTGCCTTCAGCCTTTCTATGAGCTCCAGGTCTTTGGCAAACCTCTCTACCTACACTCTCTTTGTCAGCTCCAGGTCTTTGGCGGGCCTCACTGCCTTCAGGCTCTCTTCGAGCTCCAGGTCTTTTGCGACCCTCTCTGTGTTCAGTTTCTCTATAAGCTCCAGTTCTTTGGCCAGCCACTCTGTGAGCTCCAGGTATTTGGCGAACATCTCTGTGTTCAGCTTATGTATAAGCTCCAGGTCTTCGGCGACCTTCTCTGCTTTTCTCTGAGCTCCAGGTCTTTGGCGAATATCTCTTCCTTCAACATCTCTGTGAGCTCCAGATCTTTTGCGACCCTCTCTTTGTTCAGTTTCTCTATAAGCTCCAGGTCTTTGGTGACCCTCTCTGCCTTCAGCCTTTCTATGAGCTCCAGGTCTTTGGCGACCTTCTCTGCTTTTCTTTGATCTTCAGGTCTTTGGCGCCCCTTTCTGCCTTCAGCCCCTTTTCGAGCTCCAGGTCTTTGGCAACCTTGTCAGCCTTCTGCCTCTGTAGCTGTGACCAAAAACTATGGTGATGCAGAGCCATCTTACATTACTGTGGAAACAGGAATCCAAAACTTCTGCAAGCTCAGCTGCATGCCAGCTGTAGCTAGCTTGAGGCACACAACACATGGCAGAACTTCAGAAGTAGCATACTTTCAGCAAGGCTAACACACAATATTAATGCAACTCGTTTAGACAGTGACAAGTTGTTGTTTTGAACCATAGACAGCGTGTTTTTTGTGAGTGTGCACACTTTGTCGTAACCAAAAAAAGAGATCCTATCATGTAGTTTGGCGCCGGGCGCTTCATCAAGACGTCATCACATTCATACCGAAAATGACGATTTGGAAACCTTCAAAGTTGATTTTAATAAAAAAAAAAAAAAAAAAAAAAAGATTATCATTTAATCAGATATCAGTTTATTCAAATTGAGGATCTTCTTTCTTTTAATGATGTCATTAAATATGACTAATACTTATGTACTTTTAGAGCAGACACATGCAGGACTTTTACTTGTAATAGAGTAGTTCTACTTTGCTGTACTGGTACTTTTACTGAAGCAAAGGATCTGAATACTTCATTCACCACTGAATGATGATGAATGGGCCATTCAGCCCTCCGACAAGCTTTTCTGGCTGAGTATACTGGCAGCTTTGCCAGCAATTTCCACTCTCATATTAGCTCCTATAGCTGTTCCTTTAGCTGCTAAATGTTCCACTTTGTTGACCACCTAGTCTCTTACTGTGTCTGTCTGCTGTTGGGTGAGCAGGTAGTGTACAGCGGGTTAATCAGAGTCTTTTGGAAACTGGAAACAAGCTTAATGATGAGGCCTGAGTTGTGACCTGGAAAACCAAAACAATGAATTCAAAGAGGCTATAAAGTTCCATATTGCTAAGTCATATCGTAGAATTGTATATTTGTCTGTGGGTTTGTCTCTGTCAGTGCCTTTTTCACACTACACATAGTCATTTCATCCATTGTTTCTCTATAAATATTGATAAGTACAGTTTTAAAGATCAACATCATAAATGCACATGACTATAAATAAGATGTTTTCCTACTGAATTCTACAAGGGGCAATAACCAAGGGTTCTGTTTAGTGAAGAGAGTACGTGAGAACAGTGAGTGAGTTTCTCTGCTGCTGTACAGATGTTGTCCCCCAGATGTGGTGTTGTTTCCTCGTTGTGTGGAGGAGGTCAGCGCCCTGGCCAAGGTCTGCAACCACCACCACCTTCCCATCATCCCCTTTGGCACTGGAACCGGCCTGGAGGGAGGAGTCTGCGCAGTCAAAGTGTGTGTGTGTGTGTGTGTGTGTGTGTGTGTGTGTGTGTGTGTGCGCACGTGTATAAATAGAAGCAGTAATGAAAGTAATACATTACACACTATTAAGTGCACTCCTGAGGGAAATCTCTGTCTCTTTAGCTGCTAAACGCTCCACTCTGTCCACCAGTTAGTCTCTAACTGTGTCTGTCTGCTGTTGGGTGCTGGGCAGGTTGAGTACTGTGGCTTTTTACTGCTTTTTTCACTGAAAACATAATCACATAAAGTGACCCCTTCCTCAATTTCACAAATGAATGAACGGAAAGTATGAAATTGCTAAATAACTGCGGTAGAACAGTAACTGCCGTACAATGGTTCATTTAATATATGCCATGTAAAAATACACTTTAAGTATGAATAAAACAAAATAACAAATATGCGGGACAGTGACAATATTTGTGTGTTTGGGAGCATGTGCTATATGTCTACATGTTGCATTTTCCTGCCCTCAGGGTGGTGTGTGCTTCAGTCTCAGGAACATGGAGCAGGTTCTGGAACTCCACCCGGAGGACTTCGACGTGACAGTGGAGCCTGGTGTGACTCGGAAGGCCCTCAACACCTACCTGCGAGACACCGGCCTATGGTTTCCTGTAGGTCAGTCACAATCTTCTTTGTCTCTGTATTTTCCAGCAGTTCATTGTGTAGAACACAGGAAAGGACTGGTCACACCAGCGTGTTGAATGAAATCCAATGGAATCACTGAGGGAGGCGAACTAAATCTGACACCAAAACACCAATCCCCTCAACTCTAATGACGGGATTTCGGATCTTTTTAAAACGATGTTCCTAGATTCAGAACACGTTCCTATAGAAAAGATAAAACGGCACATATTCCGAAGTTCATCAACAAGGCTGAGCAATTTGGGCAGATTTTGATGAGAGCCTAAATCAAGCCACTAAGAAAAAACAGTTTCATATCTTACCTTTTATCACATTCAAAGAAGTCAAATACTGCTTATACAAGTACGTGTATTCATATTCTTGACCTCCTTAAATTGTGCAATACCATACATTTAAAAGACAGTAAAATAAGCCTGTCTGTCTGTCTGTGTGTTATGGTGCTGCTGTTGCACTGTGCTGCTTTTTATGTTTGTCAGTGCACGGTTTCCGCAACATTATCACTCATAAATTTATTTTTCATTGCGTAACAAAATAGTGCCGTGTGGCTTGAAAGGGTGTTTGAATTGTTAACTGGGTGACTCACGTGCGTTAAGGCTCAGACACACCCATTCGACATCAAATAACTAGCACCGACAGACACCATCTTTTGCGTTACCTCACACTGCTTGTGTCTGGGCCAAAAAGCACTGGAATGATCAGATGAGATGAAAAAGGAAAAGAGCCTTTGCCTCTGCCCTCTTGGTTTAAGTCGTTTGCTTGTTTTCCTCACGTCCGTTTTTTTTCTCGTGCACTGATCTTGCTTAAGCAGAACAGCCAATCAGAGGGATTTCTCTCACCGACGGGCTGCTGAATCGTCCGAAAAGCCGGCAACAAGGGCCAACTAGTGCCAACAGTGTGGGAAACACCACAAAAACTAGGGCGACAGGCAGTCAACGACAAGCAGACGACTCACCATCTGCTTGGTGTGTCAGGGCCTTAAGAGTTGGCCGCCCTGAACACTTCCGTGCAGCAGTGCATGTAGAGCTGAGAATTACGAGGTGGGATTTGGACCTCTGCTCAGGTTGCAGTCGGGTGGGTCTATGCTGGAAAAATATGAGAGGCCATAGCATATAAGAATGATAGACGTTTAAGTTGTCCTGCCTCTACAGGTCCAACTAGGGAGGGAGATCTCTATCGAGCATATTTTGTACATGCCTCCACCGTGCTGAAAAGAGGTCCAGTGGGGCAGGTGAGTGAAAACCCCTGTGCACAACATTTCATTGTTGTGAGATAGCAGCTACCAATAACTTTGACAATGTCGTCATACAACAAATTTTAATTATACTCAGTAATAGTGACAGTAAAATGGCAACATGTATGGATGTGATTGATGCAGCTGCAAGTTGTAAGTCAACGTCTGGAAATAACAACTGTTAAATTGACATGTGAAGTTAGCAACTGCTACAGTGACTTCCATGTCAAATGAAAATGACCTGATGCAAAAGAAAACTAGAATGGCACTACTAGAAATCAGCTTACATGAGCACAATGTCAGCCTGATTGAGTGAAGTGAAAATGCTAAGTGGACTGCATTTTAACAGCGCCTTTTAGTCTTCGCAACCACCCAACACAAGCCAGCATTCACCCACTCACACCACATACACTGGTGGTGGAGGCCAAACTGCTCATCAGGAGTGATGAACATTGACACGCACACACACATGGCGCAGCCTTCTCGAGCAATTTTGGGTTCAGTATCTTGCCCAAGGACACTTCAACATGTAGACTGCAGGGGCGGCAGATGGAACCACCGACCTTCCGATTTGCGGACTACCGCTCTACCTCCTGAGTCACAGCCGCAAGAAAATGAATAAGCCGATGATTACCAGGTGAAATTCTGATTTGTTTGGCTTATCATTTTCTTCACCTCATGCGCTCCCTCATGTCCTGGTTTGAAATGCAGCACTCAGCATCACCCTCAGTGGCTCTGGCCCGCTGTGTGGTTGACAGTGTTTCAGCCGGCCTGGTCAGTCATCAGCATGTGGATATCTTTCACTTGATGTACCTGGTTGTCACATCAAAAGCCTTCTACAATATATTGTTTTCCATTCTGGCATCCAGCAAGAATGTATGTGAATGAATCGAGGCCTCCTTCCAGTCTCCTTGTTTTAAAACAATTTCTGGCTGACATTAAAGTAGATTAAATGTATTCATCCAGCAGGTAGTGATAATTGGATAAGACATTTTAACCCCCAAAAGGGATTTTTGACATTATAAAAAGTGAGGTTTAGATGATAAAAGACAAAAAATAGTTCTGGGTGAAAAATACTTTTGATCACTTTTGAATTTTAGATATTATAAGATAAGATAGAACTTTATTTATCCCGAGAGAAATTGTTGTGCAACAGTTGCCATACACAGTAGGAGACAGTATAAGATTATAAAATGTACAAATAGTGCAAAGTGTTTTATACAAATATATATATATACATTTTTTTAAATAGGATGAGATGGGGTAAACTGCAATATTCAACAAAATGAGGTAAGGTGCTGTATTTGGCAAAATAACAGCATAAAAAATAAAAATATAAAAATAAGTATGAAGAGGGAAGTAAGCTACATATGAACCTAAATATAAAGAATGAAGATGAAGAGAGGAGAGAGAGAGAGAGAAAGTATGATAGTAGATTTACATTGTCTGTTTATGTATATTTTTTCCAAAAGTAACTTTTTCTTTTTTGGTCTCAGATCCTGGGGCTGATGCGTCTCTGTGTGGCATGGCTGCCACTAGTGCGTCTGGTACCAATGCAGTGCGTTATGGAACGATGAGGGAAAACGTTTTAAACCTGGAGGTTGTGCTGGCTGATGGGACCGTCCTACATACGTCTGGGAAAGGTCGACGTCCCAGGTATAAATAACCTGTTGGCACCCACTAATATGCAACATTTCCTCGTGCATCTTGAATGGGCTGACCTTTCCTTTCTTTCTGTATCAATCTATAGGAAGACAGCAGCCGGCTACAACCTGACCAACCTGTTTGTGGGGTCAGAGGGCACCCTGGGTATCATCACCAAGACGACTTTGCGCCTGTACGGCATCCCAGAGGCCATGGTGTCGGCCGTCTGCTCTTTTCCCTCAGTCCAGGCTGCTGTAGACAGCACAGTGCAGATTCTACAAGCAGGAGTACCCATCGCCCGCATCGGTGAGGAGAGCGCCTAACATCCACTCTCTAGATATCTGCATCCTTTCCATACGACTGGCAATTTATTTATGTCCATATTTCTTATTAAAAAAGCTGTTAGCCTATCTACTGCACAGGAGACCACAGTGCAGGGGTTTCAATAAAAATGTACTTTAGGAGGTTATTTCCAGCAAAGGTCCGAACCTCTTAATGTCAAAATGTTGTCCTAGCCTACCTCTATCAAATACAATCAACAACGTATCATTTCAACAAGATTTATTGTCAATTTTCAAAGTAGGATACTTTTAACATACAGACGCTGTTGGCAGTTGGCTCAGACGATGTTCTGAGCCAACTGTACACGCAGGAAATAATCGATTTGATTGGCTCAATTGAGTGGCGCTGCTGTATTAACAGGATTAGCTTGAGACGCTACCGTCAGGAAAAAAAGCAACGCTCGGTGAAGATGATTACTTATTTTTCATTTATTTATCAGAAATCGGTCACAGGTCCAAACAGAGCCATCCCTCGGTCCATCCCTCGGTCCATCCCTCGGCCCACTATTTGGTGATGCTGCTGTAGGAACTGTGGGATACACTTAACATGGGGGTTAAGTGAACTTTGTGTCTACATTTTCAAATACAGACCATGTGACTGGTCTTTTTCTGTGGTTGTCTGAGCACACATGTTGAGCCAATCAGTGACGTCACATGGCTGAGGTTGGAGGCCATAATGGAGCCGCCCTACATCCACACACCCTCTTCTGACTGCGTGCAGTGAGATGCATGTGACCACAGCTCTGCTCATCACAGCATGGCTGAAGTGTACCACACTGCTCCAGTAGAAATGGAGAGCGAGTACTCGATCAGTACAGCCCAGCCCAATCTCAAAGCTCAATCAGTACGGCCACATCGGGCTCCAGTCAACAAGGCTCAAGATGTCTGTTGCATTTCATTTACTATGACTGACCTCTTGTGTCAACGTTTTTAAAACCCAGGAGGAAGTTTTGATCACACGCTGTAAATAAGTGACCGGTGTGTGACGAAATCAGATTCGATGACTTCTCTTTATTTAACAATATTTAAGATGGACACACATACATTCTCAGAAACTACAAACGACAATTGTCCTCAGCATGTGTGTGACCTGGTTTCGAAATAAGACACCAACATGCCTGACACAGGACAATGCAGTGTAATCATTTTTAGATATTTTGACTAAAGACAGGGCGGGTTGCCACAAAGACATAGAGAGAGGCAAAGTTATCTATTTCTGAAATTTACAAATTTTAACAATGATATGAACGTTTTATTGTTGTACACGCTCTTTGATAATCTGCCTTTTTCCTCAAAGCATGTGGCAAGACTTAAGACGCAATTAAATACAAATTAACTGTAAGGGTAACGCATATAAAACACAACACTTTTGGCTATAATATGTGTGAAGTGTTAGCCATGTTAATGTAATGATTCCAGCAAGAAGCTGATGTCATTAGGCTTAGTGAAAGATAAAGCAGCCACCAAGAGATGGAGGAAAGATGAACATGGTATGGGAGAACTGAGTTCAAAGAGAAACAAGGAAGAGAGGAAACCTTATTGATCCCTTGGGTACCTGCAGTAGGAGGATATTAGAATACAGGAGTGAGAAATGTATCATAACCTAAATGTAATCAATATCAATTATTGGAAATGTATTTGACCATTAAGTAAAAGTTTACAGAAATCAGAAGAACAAACTATTAAGATGCATCACACTGACATTTGTCTATGTTTTTTGTGTCATTGTTTGTTCTGCAGAGTTTCTGGACGATGTGATGATTGACGCGTGCAACAGGTTCAGCTCGCTGTCCTACCCTGTGACTCCGACTCTGTTCCTGGAGTTTCACGGCTCTGAGCGAAGCCTCGAGGAACAGGTCAACATAACCGGTGTGTGAGTGTACAAACCATTCTATATTATTTATATATATATATATATATATATGTGTGTATTATTTATTTATATATATATATATATATATATATATATATATATATATAT
>CALSBV010000422.1:6277874-6302945 GCA_943590825.1 Bovichtus diacanthus
GGGGTGAACTCCAACGTAACGGCACTCAGCCGGGGATTTGTGAGTGTGTGAAAGAGATGATTAATGTTTTA
Source organism: Bovichtus diacanthus (assembly GCA_943590825.1). Lineage (NCBI taxonomy): Eukaryota > Metazoa > Chordata > Actinopteri > Perciformes > Bovichtidae > Bovichtus > Bovichtus diacanthus. Next base: position 6,277,946 of record CALSBV010000422.1, read on the forward strand.
TTTCATAATACTACATACATTTTTTAGAAGTTGTTAGTAAAGTAGTCCTGGTATGTAACAAGACATAATGTGTTCATCGGTGGGCTTCAGCGGCCCCCTGTTCTCAGGCTTTGTGCAAATAAATGTGTTTCCCAAAATGTTGCACTATTCCTTTAAGTGCTTTTGACTACACCTTAGATTTCTGGTCATTTAAAGGGAATGGATCGATTTCTTTGAGATGAAATGAAAGATCAATGATGTAATCCACAGAAGAATTGATACTGCCAACAACAGTGAGGAGCCCTAGTTGCTCATGCAGCAGCTCGTCTGTACCGAATGACTGCTGAGGGAACAACATGGCGTGTGAAGCTGATAGTTGTTCAGACTGAGTTCTGTTGGCTGTGTTGTTTACTGATCCCTGTCAGCCCACTGTGCTCTCCAGAGAGACGGCCTCTAAGGGCTTGATGGGCATTCAGGGACTCTCTTACGCACAAACATCTAATTTAACCCCGTTACGCGGGATGGTACAGATACGAAGCACAGGCCACACCGTCTCCAAGCTGTGGCCCTGTCCTTTCTTTTTTTCTCAGTATGATTATACATTTCTTCCTCCCGTTCTTCCCTCTCCTCCCTCTGCCTCACCTCCATCTAAAGTTACATTACCTCTCTGTGAGACCAACGAAACAATAGACATTGCAATTGTTTCTGTGAGCTCTTTCCCCTCCACACCCCCAGCATCCCTCCTCTCCTCTGTCTCTCCATCTCTCTCTCTGTCTATTTTTCCTCTTTCTCTTGGTCTGTCCTGTTCCCATGGAAACTGCTGGTCTTTCCGGTAAAGTAAGGGGAGTTTGTTGGAGAGAGTTGTGTTTGGTGTACGTTGTGATGTAATCAAGCCAACAGTTTCCAGGGCTGCCGACCGTTTATGGTCATGACAGTGGTCAGCTGCTGACGATCGGGCTTCCTCCTGCCTGCCTGTGGCACAGAGAGGCTCTCTGAGGTGGAGGGTGCGTGTGTTCGCGAGAGAGAAAGGTATACTACAAATACTGCTGTCTCATCCACTTATTATCTACAGTGTTTGTGTATGTATCGCTTATTTGTGGAGCACTCAATGCAACTCCTGCTGCCACATTGAAGGTGGCAAAAAACAAAATGGAGGTGACAAATGGGTAAGCGGTAAAAGGTGGATATCGTACGTCAATATAATGCAACAGCATCCGAAAGACAAATAGCATCACAAGTAATGAAAACACTTGTGAGATCTTGAGAGTAGATTTCCTGAGGACAAAGGTCTCGTGTCTAACAGCTTAGTCTCTGCTAGTCTTTCAGGATCATTTTGACCATTTTTTGAGTTTATGACATCAAGACAAAGTTTGCGGCCATGCTTGCAGTTCTTGGAAGCGATGCTGACGTACTGATGTCCTCCTGCTGACATGCTCTCAATGCTAACATGCTGTTAATCAGGTACAATGTTCACCGTCTTAGTTCAGCATGTTAACATGTTAACATTTGCTAATTAGCACAGAACACAAAGTGCAGCGGAGACTGACGGGAATGTCATTAGTTTTGCAGGTATTTGGTCACTAAACAAACTACGATAGGACAAATTGAAATGTTGATTTGCCGGTGGTAGACTCAATGTGCTTCAAAATAAAATAAAAAATAGGATAAAATCATACATAACAAAAACATATAGGATAAGAAGTTATTACTGTTAATCCTGATGGATGTCTGTACCAAATGGCAGTCCATCCAAAAGTAGTTGAGATATTTCACGAAACACACATTTCAACCTCATGGTGGGGCTCAAGGAAAAGTCGGGTGATCACAAAAGTCGACAGAATTCATCCTCTGGGGAGCATGAATGTCTGCAAAAAAGCCACAGCAATCCATCTGATAGTTATTGATATAATTCAAAGGAGGAGATATACAGTAGGTTTCTGAGACGTTACATTTCTATGTAAAAACCTGTGCAGCTAACATTAGCAGAGTACAGCACATCATTAGCTACTGTTAGCACTTTACCTGTTTTCGCCAAATATTCAGTTTGACATTCTGGACATATCTTTCAAAAGGCATTTTGCAGACCCCTTTTTCTGCTTCTCTCTTTCCAAAAATGATATAATATTTCTTTAGGGAGTACAGTTGCAGCAGTGGCAAAGGAGTGTGGCTTAGCAAAGGGTGAATAACATTGGTTAGAACAACATCATTATAAATTATTATAAATGTCGGCCAAAGCTACAAAAATTTGACCTAAATTGATAAACCAGAATTTTCGTCTTAGTCTAGATTTAGAAAATGAACACAATGCTCTTGCACTCACACTCAGAACAGATGAAAAAGTCAAGCCAAACCTAAGCCGAGGCAGCACAGCTCTTAATGATGCAGTAGTCTGCGTAAGGGGAAATAAAAGTCAGATTAGTTTTCTCCAGACTGATAAATGATGAAAAATGCTCAATTTTAGATGAGGTTTGTAACTGAGAAAAACAAGACTGCAAATCTCTTTTCCTAAACATCAGAGGGAATGTGGGCTTCAGAAACGGCAGACTGCTGTACATTCAGCAGATAATTACCCACGTCTAGTTCCAAATACGTCTCATGTAACATCTGTGCTACAGAGTAAATAATACTGTTGTTTTATTTTTAGGTCCCATCCATCGAAAAATGGATGGGACCTAAAATCAAACACACACACACACACATTACATGAATGCAGGTTATCATTTAAGTTATGTGAAAGGTTGCAGTGAGAAGAACTGAAAATGACTTTCATCTCGATGACAATAATAGTATTTTTGGCTTCTTGCAGTCGTTGTTCTGAGCTGCAGATTAGACATGTTTACAAGTCAAACAGAATATATACTTTTCCTGTCACCTTTATATCTCGTCCTGTATCTCTCCCATTGATGCACTTTTCTTTTATCTCGACATTTGGAATTCAGTCGTTTCTATGAAATACGTGTGTCATTACTAAACATCAAGAGTCCCCCTCCCATCCTTCCTCGTGCCTAGTTGGCTCTGCAGCGTGACAAGCCGTGTGACTCTCACACTTTCCATCTGTAGTATTAATGGTGTCTTCTCTCTCCTCCTCTCTGATCTGTCTGCCTGACACCGCCTGCCTGGAGTGCCTCTGTGTGTTAAATCTCCGCCTTCAGTCTGCCATGCCACCGAGCTAAACCCCCAGAGTTACTTTGTTGTGCTTCTGCAGTAGAATCTCTGCCTTCAGCCTGTCTGCTGTAGAGCTGAATCTCAGCATGGCTCTGCATGTGTGTGCATCTGCAGCTGAATCACTTTCCAACTCCCCTGCCACAGAGCTAAAAACCTACAGTGCCCTCAGTTTTGACTTTCCCTGAATTAAAACAAAAAATGACAAAGGCTTCCTGAGCTTGTGGAGCTGCCCTTAGCTTACCTCGACTTGGGTGACTTGGCCTCGTGCATTTACCTTTTTATAAAGTATTTATAAAGAGGTATTTAGTATTTTTGCATATCTAATTTTGCTGTAAGAGGAGTTCCAAATATATGTATATTAAATATTTTCAGACATTCACAAACACATGCCAGATTCCATTTTTGCACCCCTTAACAGCCTGCCTAAATTGAAACAAATAGACTATTTTTGACTGTTAGACCTGATGAATTTGGACAGAACATTTTGGAGGATATATTGAATTGCTGGACTGACAGACTGCTATGGAGGTCAGGATCTGTGTTTTTAAGATTACAAAATACCTTGCCGCGCATTGTACCTAGATTATTTGTTGGACAGGCACAATGACCAAAAACACAAGATTCTAATCCAACAGTGTGTTTATTACATGTTCATATTAATGTTACTTGTTAAGCCACTTTCAGCCTGTGAATATTCTGCACAGTGCTGTCGGCCTGCAGGCAAAGTAGTGGGTTGCGATATTAAAAAGTAGCGTTTTTACTCCGAATTAATATATATTCTGAGAGACAAATTAAGCAATTCTCCTTGTGTTCTTTGTGCAGCCTGTGTTTATGCCCCTCAAACAGCTAAAATACCAACTGCACAGTTAGCATGTAGCAAGCTAGCAAAGGACGTGACTGTGTGTGTCCGTGTGTTAAGATCATCCTATATCGTGTTTACCATGTTCACCTTTTTAGTTTAGAGTGTTAGCATGCTAACATTTGCTGATAAGAAGATCAGCAGCTGAGGCTGATGGGAATATTACATGAAATGAATAGTCAGGGATTTTACGATTCATCTCAAATGTCATGCAATGGTAAAGGTTCTGCATTTATATAGCGCTTTTGTGATCACTCAAAGTGCTTTACAACACACATCAGCATTCACACACATTCACACGAGTCAGAGGCTGCTGTACAAGCTGCCACATGCTCATCAAGTGATAACCATCCACACACACTCACACACTGTTGGCCATCGGGAGCAATTTAGGGTTCAGTCTTGCCCAAGGTCACTTCAACATGCTGACTGCAGACTGGTGGACGACCTCCACCTCCTGAGCCCCTTATGCCACAATCCATCCAATATATTACATTACAATACATCGAGACATTTCCGTCTGAACATCCATTTCGGATGTTATCAGGCGGTTTGATTGGCGTTATCAGTGGTAATCAGCCTGATAGATGTGGGTCAGCTGCTACAGCAACTACTAGGTTTTATCATCGATTTACACGGCGCGCTCTGACGCGTTGTTGAACTGAGTGAAACATTACGTTTTTGAACACAGACAAGACAACTTTGTTAAGTTAAGGCAACAAACATTCTTGATAGGTTCAGGAAACTATCGTGGTTTGAGTTCAAATAAAACAACATTGCTCAGATAATTAACTGTGACTTTGGCGTGGCACTGTCGGTTTAATGAGATGGAGTTACAGGCGTGTGTGTACTGACCGCCTGTATGTGCCGCACACACAGAATGAACGCTCCCCGCTCTTTCACTCCCCTACAGGGAGGAAAGTTGCTCACTAGGTGACACATGGAAAAAGCCTCCGAGGGCTTAATCATGCGTTCACGTTTTTGTGCCCATCGAGCATGCTCAGTAGAGACCTTCTCCAGCTGAGGGAGCATGTGAGTCTCAAGAGTTCTGCTGGTGGAGCCAGTAATACAATAATGTAATGTGATGGCTCTTTTAGACGTTCCAAATGTTGTTGGACCGAATGGATCAAATTTAGATAAGAAAAAAGTAATTGTGGTTTGTGACATTCAAAACATTAATCCACCATTTAACAGCCGTTACATTTCTCAGGATTGTGTGTGGGAAAAATGCTTTGTGGGCTTGTGTGTCACGTAATGAACTTGGAGGTTGCAATAGCCTGCGCAGCCACTACGCCAAAATGGCTTCACAGCCAGCTCCATGGGGGCTCACAGTGTCAACAAGACTCCAGGAAGTCACTGTGCCTTTGCCAAAATGTCAAACCATTTCTTATTCCTCAAGAATAATACCCCCGGAAAACGTGTTCCCGCTGACCCCCAATGTGTACTCCCACACCCTGTGACATCACTGCTAGTTGTGGTTACAGGTGCGAAAAAGCACACTTCTGATTGAACTGTGCACCCACTGAGAAAGGGTTTGCACAGGAGCTGTCAGTACTGTGCTGCTCAGGTGATGGTTTTAGACAACAGCCTGTTAAAGCTGCTTGGACTGATGGGCACTTCCCAGCCGCACAACCCCTCCATTAGAAGAGAACCACACGTTTTTCTCTCTTCATACATTTTATCAGTCTCATTTTCTTCGCTTTCTGCTTCCGTTTCTCTTGTTTCGATCCACCCTTTTTTCTGTCCTGACTTCCCTCCTCTTTTTCTCACCACTCAGTATCTCTCCACCTCCACCTCCCCTGCTCCCTTCCGTGATTCAGCCTTATTCCTCATCCTCTAGTATTCTTGCATTTGTTCTGTCTATTGCTCCCTCATGCGCTCTTTTTTTTCATCCATTCCTCTTTCAACTTTCTGTCTCGCCTTCCTCTTCTCTGCCTTACTGTCCCCTTTATTTCTCTCCCTCTGTCCTTTCCTCCTCCTCCTCAGTTTTGCACCATAAAGTAGACAGCTGGATGATTCATCTCTCCCTCTGCCCCCGGACTGTTGTGATCCTTATTTTACTGCACAGTTAAAACGGACTCCCCCTTTCTCCTCTGACGTCTGTCTGTCCTCTGCAGCTATTGACACTTATCAACCAAAGCGTTCACTGTTAATACAGATAACAGTCTGGCCTGGAAACAATAACTGAGCCTTCATCTGCTCTGTAATTATTGTTCTGCAGATATTTTATGTGAGCTTTGAATACAGTCAGGATTTTACAGTGCTATTGATTTGATCTGGAAGAGTTGTTTGTGCAGCCATTACGCTCCCAGGCACGGGTTTGATTTAGATTGGCTCCTCTCGATGAACGTCGCTACGTAGAGTCCAGCTCTTTTCTTCTGGACATTATTCATCATAATGAGGCAGGCTGATCCATGTTTTAATCATATTGTATGCTGTGATATTCTGTGAGATTTAATGAATGAGTCAGTGTTTGCTGACTGATATCTTTTCACCTAATTTAATAATACATCTCTGCCAGAGCATGTTTCTCAACACTCTTTTTTCTTTTTCTTTTAAAATTCGGGCTATATGCAATAACTGTGCATGGCCACTGCATGTGGTTGAGATTGGGGTCATGTTGGCAGTAAATAAACTCTGGCGAAGGTAAGGTTAAGGAAGTGTTTTAGTTGTCTATCCTTAACCTTACCTGAGCCAGCTTAGGGAAAGATTGTGGTTAAAGTAAAAAAGCAAAATAATATAAGCAAACTGGTCCCTGGTCTGCATGAAAGTCTGAGGTTTAGGTGTACAAGTGTGAGGTACACCATAAAGAAATGTGAATGCTTTATATTAAATTGATTAGGCTAGCAACTGTTTTTATAATGAAATTGGTTATGTGAATTGTTGCCTACATTTTTGTATTATTAAGGCATAACCCTACTGAAAATCCCTTTTTGTTTTTGCAAAACATGCAGAGGAGGTTAAAAATAGTTGTGTTTTGTCTGGAGTAGTGTCTGCAAAGCTTCTTGTCAGACTGCTCACAGCCCCAACAAGCTCCACTAATTGGGGTTAGTGCAGCTTTGCCTGAGACACAAAACCCAGGGCAAAAAAAGTTCAGAAAACACTAGCCGCTGCTTAGGAAAGCTTAATATCGCTTTTAGGGTACGGCAACTAGTAAAGGCAACTTTTCTGAGCTCCTCTTATTTGGATTACGGTCGTTGGTCAGTGAGCGACGCGGTTAACAGAGATTCCAGCGCTCAAGCAGGGTTTTGAAAAGTGAGCAATATCACCCCTGTCGTCAAAAGAAACGAGCCATTGGCACTACGCAAGCATCTCCACACCCCTACTTTCCGCCTTGCTAGATTATCAACCAACCTTTTAAATGATGAAAAACACACACACATATCCAAAACAATGAAATCAGTGTGTTCATCAGAAGATTATTGGCTGCAGCACGATGTACACTCTGCTGAGCTAATAGCCACTAGCATGAAACCAAAGTAAGAACACTGACCTTTAGGTAATTAAAAGTTGTTAAGTAAGGGATGAAGAACAGTGAGCCAGCGATTATTGCAGAACAAGCCCTGACAGGGTGATTCAAGACCCCTAAAGGGATTTCATTATGTGCCAAAGTAAACTACACGCTTTCACCAAAACCTGCGAAGCCTGCCATCACCACAAGATATCATGGTTCTGGGCACAAGGTGTTCAAAAGTTGATTTAATCATAAATTGGGTTAGCCTTGTCTGATAGAATGTTCCCAAGTCACGATCACTGGGAGATAACAAAGAACAAGCCAACAGACAGCGCCTCGAGTCAAACATTTCCTTCAAACAATACAGTGACACCACATGTTTAACAGATGAGCCCTCTCTATTGTACAGAACACTGTCAATGACACAGTTAGAATGTTAAAAGAAACGCAGTTTAAATGCAACTTTCACAGTTGCTGTCTTCTTCGTGGGTACCATTAGCAGTGTTAGCACACGTAGCTACTGTTACCCAGAATGCTAAGTGGTATGAAAGTCTAAAGCTCTGAAGTGGATCAACAGTAAAAAGTCTTATTGGCAGTTGAGTACTTGTTATGCTGGCATGATGACCTTATTGCCCTCAGTGGTAATAGTGGTAAAGACAGCATTAAGTGTAAGTGTAGCCGTGCTGCTCCCGACCAGCTGTGGCTCAGGCCATGTGGCTATTGTGCAACACTTGAACACTGTTTGTGTTCACTCCAGAGGCTTTTTTCCTTCACGCATAGCAGCTATGTTTGAGAACAGCCTATTGCTAATTCACATCTTTATACCTGCCTTACGTACAGTGGGATGACATTACATTTGATCTGTGGATCCTGTAAAAGAATTGTTCCAGGATGTGTTTAGCCTAGCTGGAGGGCGTGGTCACACATGCGCCAAATTTACATTCGCCTCCCGTTCACTTCCATTCTATGCGAGCAAAGGAGCGGAAATATATTAGCTTTCGGTGGAGTTCAAGTTTCAGGCGAACATTGCCTCGGCAGCGATGGTCACTCACCTGCGTTCACACACGTGCGACCGTGCCCTCACACAAATACTCAAATGAGCTGCAAATCAAATACTAAAAAGAACTGCTTGCCTAGTTATTACTACTCCGAAATTACGAGTTAGCGTTGGATAAAAAAAAACAAAAACAAGGTGCAATGATTTTTACATGGCTAATAAAAGACACATTAAGACAGCTTTTGCATTTTGGAAAGTGTATTATCTTGTGCTAGACTTAAAACACCCCGGACATATGTGTGCCCTGGGGATTCTATCAATATCAAATTTCTCACCTAACTTTGCATTTGCAAACAAACTGAACGGCAAGCCTGAACCTTTAAGAGCAAATACAGTGGCTCTCAACCGGCTGCAGCACAGGAACAATAAGTACCAATCTGTGCAAACATTTCATACCCAGTACAGCTGTGCTGTTTATCCATAGCTCCACTTCCTGCTGACAGACACTTTGTGGCGCCTCCTCGGCACACGCATCTGTGTTAGTCTTGAAGTCTTCATACGTGGACTGTGGTTCTTTGGGAGCTGCGTCAGGGTCTCGGGCTGGGTTGATGAAATATGCATAGGCCAGAGATTGAGTTGAGTGACCTCGCCTGGGAAGTGTGTGTGTGTGTGTGTGTGTGTGTGTGTGTGTGTGTGTGTGTGTGTGTGTGTGTGTGTGAGTGAGTGTGTGTTGTCTGTGCAGGGGTTGACAAGAATAAGTCTCCATGGGACCATTTAATAGCACTTGAGCTCAGAGTGTGTGACGGCTCCATCTACTCAGCCTCTCTCACTGTTGTTATTGCATAGTCATGCAAGGTGTGCGTGGGTGTGTGCGTGTGCATGTTGCCTGTGTGTTCTCAGGGTATTCCGCCCACAGACAGGTAGATGGGAGAACACATTGTCTCCCTACCCTCTACTTATATAGAATCATATTTCCGCGACTGGACATTTTGAGTACAGAAAAGGATTCTTGGCAAGCACTTACATTATATTGCGGTGACATTTTAATAAAAGGAATCATTTCATTTCAGGAAACAAAAATCTTTTCTCAATAAATGCATGCCTGTTTTCTAGAATCCACATGGACAAACAATAATAACTTCTCAGTTTTAGAGCAAGTATATTGTGTTTTAGTGAAGTTCTACACACTAAACACATTCACTTACGTAAGTAAAACCAAACATATGACTGTCAGAAAGGGTTCTGTGGTAAAAGCTTCAAAGTAACTAATACTGGGAGGCAATGAGGTACAATCTAATGGGCATATTCTCAAAGTCAAATGGAGTCAAACATTTCTCTAAAACAATAAAGTGACAGTTTAATAAATAGCATTTTTTGTTTTACAGTACAGTGATGGAAACAATGACAAACTGATTTGAGTTCAATGTTCAGTTTCCTGCTAAAGCTGTCCCTCCAGATAATAAACCCACCCTCTTCTAATCATCGTAGTGTCCAGTTAGCTGTGGTAGCATGCAGAGATACTGTCAACCAGCACACCACTGTCTAGAATAGCCCATTTCAGCTGATGCTACCACAATGTTATTGTCACAATAATGCATAGAAACAGGGATAAAACCCAAATGCATTTAGATGAGGAGGCAACAGGATTCATTCAGTGAATTATTTCAAAAGCTTAAATTGATCAAAGGTTCAAAGGGCAGTGGTTCCGGCAGGCAGGATAGCAGGAAGGTAACAAGAAACTGCAGAGCGATGTTGACCTCACAAGGAACACGGGAGGTGAAGTCTCTTATTTGATTTGTCCTCGCTCCCAACAGAAACAGAGATCACTTCACATAACGCTTCAGGTCTCATTTTTTTAAAAGCACATTTCCTCGATTCCTCTCTCCTCGCATGGTTTCCTTGCGTCTTAGTCCATTCCATCGGGGATGCATGGACAGCCAAGGAAAAGACAAGCAAGTGAGGGAAACGTGGGTGCAATTCAAGAGACTTGGTTTGCAGCCCTGGTATACATACAGTATGTGTGGAGTGTCTGCAAGTGAATGAGATGCAGGTGAGGAGGTGGGCGGGGAAGGCCAGGCAGAGCTGATGAGGGAAGGGCAGCAGGTGTGTAGGTGGGAGGTGACGTCACGAGAGCTGGACTTGCAAGATATTCTGAGGGCATCTGGTGGATGGTTTGAGGATGGCAAGTGAGCAGAAGCTGGAGACACAGGGTTCATCCCATTCCCTCATTTCGCCTCCATGTTTCCTTCACATGCGTCTGTTCCTCGCGTTTTAGCGCCGCCCATGTGTCCTGTGCACAGCCGTATCACCTGTCTTTGGGCTTCACTCAAAATAAATCCTTCAGAACCTGTACAATTTAGTTTTTTTTATGTTTATTGAAATTAATTCATCCATCTCTTTTTATTCATGAGATTCATTGTATTATTTGCAGTCATGTAGCTATTTGCTTCCATGTCTGTAAAGCTGTGTAATTTGTGATATTGGGCTATATAAATAAACTTGATTTGATTTGATGTCTGAAATGTAAATTTTAATAAAAAAATATAATAATAATAATGATAATAATAATAATAATAATGATAATAATAATAATCAGTGGGTTAATGAATCTGTCATTATGTTCTTGGTTTTGTTAAGATGCACTTGTATTGGATGTTGTATGTCTTTGAAATTGTCGCTACACTCTTGTCTTATCATTTGAACCACAGAATGACAAATGTGACCAGAAGATTCATGAGGCATATGTACTGTGTATCCTTTACCATTGAACTGTTTGACATACAGTGTCCTATAGATCCTAACATGTAACACAAACCACCATTAAGGACTGTGAATTATGATCAGTCAAATATTGCATGTGTGAGTATATTTCACACACTTAAATGTTTTTTACAAACTAGAATCTCCTCATTCGTCAACCAGTGTGCGACATTTAAAATATGTGTGTCTAAATGATCATCTATTGGTTAACATTTTTTTTTTAAATATCATGCATCTTCTGGGTTTTTCCAGTCTTCACACTTCATACATAATCCATGTGTTTTACTACAGTCTATGAAAAAGCATCTGTGGGTAAAGGTGATCAGGCATAGCAGCTGATCATGTGGTGGTCGTCCTCATACAAATCATGGTTTAGTCAGACGATCCCAGCGATGAGCCAGCTTCAGGAAAATCCAAACTGAAAGCATAACAACTGATATAGCAGTTGAGTCATTATTCTGCTTTGATCCCCACCACTTGCTGAATGTTAATTATTGTATCAGAGCATAGCACTGCGTTTCTGTGAAACTTTGATTCACTGATGTTTTTCATCACTAAAACATCACAGACACTGAAAACTGCATAACACAACATTCAGTGTAGTTCAAGTGTTTGCCCTTGATGCTGAAAAGGAAATATACAGCACCTGCCACTACAAAACACACATGGAAAGAGCTGGGGGTTTTAATATCTGCATTTTAAGTTATTATTATTATTTTGAGTTACTTTAACTTTACATTTGTTCTGAACAGTTCTAAAATCAACATGATTCATTTAAACATCTGGATTGGATTGCATTTCATTCATCCATTACTCATTGTGTGTCTAAAGTCCTTCCTAAATTCCTAAATTTGAATTATTAGCGTATTATCTAAATTAGTTACTAGGAGAAATCTGTTGCGTTATACAAACGGGAAGTCACCATGGGTAGCACCATGAGCTGTAAAAGAATTGCTGAAAACAACAATTTTAGGAGACCAAATGATTTTCCAACTTAACTTACAATTCTTTGTAAATATAGTTAGTACTTTGTTTTACTTATACCTGCATACATAGAGAAATATGTGTTTCAGAGTTACTAGTATGCATGCAATTTAGCATGAGTAGGAAGTATCTTTTTGAAGTAATTTTGCTAACTTGTTATTAGGCAACTTAGAAAAAAATGTTTTTTGCATAACATCTTGTTGTTTGTAGAATGTTGTTTTATTTTTTATAAAATGTCATTTGAAATGTTTACCAGTTTACCTTATTATAAATATAATATATAAATAAAATTAATATTAATATTAATATTATATATATATATATATATATATTTATAAAACACAGCATTTAATCAGTGTCCGGTCCGATGTGTTGACCATATTCAATATTAGCACTTTTACACTTGACGGCTCATTTATTAGCAAGCTAGCTGTAGCTGTGTCAGCGGGTTCAGTTAGCCACGCAGCACCTCGCAGTTACTTGTTGTAAATGTTAAGTAATAACTGATCTCTCCGTTAAGTCAATCTTAGTAAACACTTACATTATAACTAGGCTAACAGAATATTTTAATCAGTCAAGCTCTCTACACAACGGCTAATGGCTAACACTCAACAAGTGTTTGAGTGACCTTCCCTCAATGTTGAGCTTGAATGCATCCCGTGTAGAGACATACGGAGCGCTAAAGCTGCTGCTACTGTCCTGGCTACCAATGTGCTGCTCATACTACGCTTGTAACTCCATTACTCTTCTAACATGTTGTGAAAATGGCCAGGTTAGTTTAAACTAAAGCAAGAGTATTCAGCTCCGTTTCTCTGTATGTTGGACCAGCAGCTTTCAGAGAAGACACACCTGCTGAATGTGTTTGTATTGATTGTATTCTCTGGCTTAGTTCGTGGTCAGAGGGGCCAACGCGGTTTGCGAGTGCTTGTTTGGGTATGTGAAGCAATTACACAGGATGTTACTGTACCCCAGGGCTTACATTGCCCACTGAATGTCTAGTACAAAGCAGTGCATGGCACTACTGGGAAAGGTAATAGTTGCAAACATTCTGATTTTATTCTATTTCTTTTCCACAAGGTATGATTAAGATTTGCATGTTTTCTTTTTAAAATGTTTCCCTGTATACTTCTTTATTCAGGTTACAGTGCCTAGCGATGTATTATTAATACTGTTAGGTTATCACAATCAACAAATTTGTCCCGTGCCCTCCACACTCTATAGTGTTGTGGTGCTACTTTGGACGCTGTTTCATCATCTATGATCAGCTATAAACATTAGTTATGTGAACATACTACTGTGTAGACTGATGCAGTGCATATTAAACAGTGCTAACAGGCTGGACAATGGAATGGAGTTAGCTTCTTGGGTTTAATGCACCTGTTCTGTTCATTTGTGTGCACAAAGTAATAATTCAAGGCTTAGAAATACTCATTTGTGGTTAGACATCTTATCATCTTTGTTCACATTTGGTGTCATTCCTGATTGAAGTATGTGTACGCTTCAGACGTGCTAATGTGAAAATACAACAAAGGGCGGCATAGTGGTGCAATGGTTAGAGCTGCGGCCTCTCAGGAAGAAGTTTCAGGGTCTGAACCTGCTGACTGGCTGGGAGTCTTATTCTATGTGACTTCCCATACACAGTTACACAGTCCAAAAAAAAAAAAAATCTGTCCCCGCAGCAGCAGTCAGTAAGAGCTTGATCCAGACAAAGCTGGACTCACAGTCTCTTCTGGGTCATTTGGTATAAAGTGTCCCATGCTGGTGATCATATAAGAACTGCGCACAGTCTACTGACGTCACCTGCAGTCCACAGTGATAGCAGTCGAGAAAGATATTGGAGAGAAACATGCAAATTTGACATAAACCAAATATGCACGGTGTACGCTGCAGGATCACTGGCTCAAATACTCACACGTTTGTGCACTCTCACAACACACACATCCACGTATGCACTCACATAGGCACCACTATAATTAATGTATGATCCAGTCCTATGATTTATTTTTGTCCCTATCTGACCTTATGTGCTCCTTGAATATGAAAAAGTCCTCAAGGATTTGTGGTGTATGGCTGAGTCGAAGGCAAATGTACGCACACGCACGCACACCCACACCTCCCTGACACAGCTCGAGTCCTGCTGGACCATGTCTCATAACCCTCATTTCTCCTCAGATGCCTGAACTCTCTCACCTTCCTTCTGCACCTCTTTTTCACTCATTTCCTCCATCTCCATCTCCCTCTCGCTGCTCCTCCCAATGGAGCATCTGAAAATAGCAGCCAAGGGAAAAGTGGGTCATGTGCCATGTGGAGGGGGGGGCGTCTGTTAATAGTGAATGTGTCTGTGTGCGTAACCTAACATATTGTCAGACGATTGTACCTCAGATTTCAAAGTTGTTGTTTTTAATGAGGCCCATTGTTTGCAGGCAGACATTTTCAGAGCGCTTGAATGGTGACGTAAGCACCACATACTGTATGTAACGCACTACAGGTTTGCAGCGTTTTTCAGTCAAACGTTTTCCCCTTATGTCATGAAAATAAAAAAACAACAATAATAGACAAATAACAAACACCCACTAATATATGAATCATTTAGTCTACATGATGAAATTCACAGTTTCACAAAGCCTACGGTTACAACATGTCTAAAATCAAAAGATATCCAATTTTAAATGATATAAAACCGAAATAAGCAGCCACTCCTCACAAAGCTGAAACCAGAGAATGAAATTATTATTTTTCTCATTAAAGAAAAGCTCCTATGTACGCGTATGTAAACTTAATTATCTTTTAATCTTTTTCAAACTATTGTTCTTCAACTCCTCTATACCTCTTGGGGCCTGAAGAGACAGAGAGGTCGGACTATTATGTTGTCAAAGTTGTCTAAGTCAGAACCACACACTCCTGTCCAGGGTTCATCAATAAACAGAGTGTGTATCAAAGCTACACAGTGAGAAGACAATGATTCTGTCTGACTGGGGAACTCCACTACTTGTACACATACAGTTTACTAGTCATGAGGAGTCTAAGATAATAACCCGTGATGATGTCATACAGTAGTTTCCTAGCTGGGGGTCAGAAACGGAGGGACCCAGATAGATGTGAAGGGGTAAAAGACAAGTTGCATCTTGGGAACAGTAAGATCTAGTTCTTTTTGGAGCTTAGCCCTTACTATGGCCTCTGCTGCAAAGGTTTCTTTTTTTTTTTTTTTAATCTGTCTCTTGTGTACTCCCCAACTTAATAGAAGAGCAACACTAAGTCACTGCAATGCCCATTTGTTCAAGGACATTTTCTTTATATAGCCCTTCATTGCAAACAAGTTTCAAAGGACAAGGACAAAAAGAGAGAAGGGAGACAGTAACAGAGAGAAAAAACAACAGGACAAACTAATAATCTTGTGCGAGTGTCTAATTCTGTCAGGAGTACATACACACACCAACCTACAAAGTGTGCAAGGAAAAACAAACATCCCCACGGAAAAAAAAACTCTCCCAAAAAGGGTAAACTGTTCTCAAAGAAAATGCTACTGGTTGTATGTAAATCTCATGATACCACCTCATGATTGTAGCACATGTAAGATCACTGTCCTTTCAGAGTAGATGCTATAATCATATTTCCCTCCACCATAACTTTGCAAGTGAGCACAGTAAACATACAGTAAGCTCAGTATGTTTACAGTAGGTAATTAGGGCATAAAAGCCACGACTCAAAAAGCTGCTACGCCCAATCTGAGTGATGCTGCACCTCTGCTCGGAGCCAAGCACTGATCACAAGCCTCCTTTACGACAGAGCAGAGCACAAGTAAACTCAGCTAATGTAGAACCTCCATTGGTATTAACTATGTTTTATAAATATCAAATTAATTATTAATATCAATATATATATATATATATATCAATATATATAAATATATATATAATATATCAAATTAATATCAAATTAACACAATTTACTCATAAGGCCTCTGTTTTCAGCAAACTGTTTTGTGCAAACTCGGCTCATGTGGCCCAGTGGTTGATCTAATTATCAGCTACGTGTTAAACTAATATAGTTAGGCCTAATGGGTCCCATTAAAACAGCACAGGCGGGCGCTACTGAGGCTGCTCCAACGTTAAAAACAAAAAAGACCAAGATGAGGTGTGGAAATGTGTGAGAGGGCAGAAAAGTGGACGGACATGATATGTTGTTTGAACGTCATGATTCCTCTGTGCCTTCTAAAAACGTATCAAATGACTGAAAAATGTGATGTGACGGTGCTATGGTTAAGACCATATGTCGAGGTTAGGTTTAGGGAAAGATCATGGTTTAAGCCCAAACAAGTGCTTTGTTACGGTTAAGGACATCAATCTGGTTAGGGGACCTGCGTCGTTATGGTAACAATAATAACCATGTGGTAAGGTCATGCTTCTGTTGACACATCCATCCACCCAGACGTCCTTCCAACACAGACTTTGTACTTCCATATATAATGACACCATTTCTCCTCCTTTGTCACTTAAACGTATACATATGTCGTTTTGGGGCACGATCTGAAATGACTAATGCTGTCTCTCATCTCAGAGGGCCAGTCCCTCTCAAAAACCCATCTGGCCAATTTGCATTCATTTGCAGAAACACCTGAAGCCTGTACGATACCCAAGTGACTATCCAAAGCTTTTAAAGCCTTTTGACAGCTTGTCCGTCCGTTCTATGGGATAGCCTATTGACATGTAGAATGCACTGCCCCCACACACACACACACACACACACACACACACACCACATTGAAGGGCAATGATTTCCAATAAAAAGTAGTTCCTTGTTACAGTGCCTTGTTTCATTGTATATGTTGTATTGCCTGTGTTCATCTCAAACCATCGTGTTGACCTTTAGATCTTGCATCTTGTAATGTTTGCTTGTATAAAGTGCAGCGACTGGAATCCATTAGCTTTTTTCAGAATAATGGAAAAAATATTTAATGCCTCCATCTACATTTCAATAGTGCTCTTTTGAGTGTTGGTTCATACTGGGTTTTTGTATCTGTCAGGGCCACTGCCTGTTAGGGTGGAGCTGCTTTGAAGAAATGTAAAACATCACTCGCTATGAATAGATTTGCATTTCAGTATTCGACATGAACGTGACTTCGTTGGAGCCTCGAAGGGGCCTGTTTCGTCCGGGCTGCGCTGTGCTTTATATTGCAGCATCCACACCTAGTCATGCTTTGTCAGATGGGATCCAGGGGCCCTGTAGAAAAACAGAAACTCTTAAGTGGTCTGCTGATGGGTAATTCATCACCAGGGCTCCGAGACTTGAGATCATCACCGTGGAAGATAGATGTGTAACATCATTTCAATCTCAAACACATTTATTACCTTTCTTTTATGAAAAGACATCTAAAAAAATGCCCTTTACTCCCATCTTTAGAATATGCTTTGTAATATTGTTACCAGCTGTCAGCTGAGTTAAAAGTTCAGATTGCGATGAAGGTGATACTACTAATATTTCAGAGGTATAAATTTGTTTTCTGTTCTCTGTTGTTCTTCATAGGATTCAAGTGTCCTGTCTGCTCCAAGTCTGTGGCGTCCAATGAAATGGAAGTTCACTTCATCATGTGTCTAAGCAAGCCTCGCCTCTCCTACAATGGTAAGGAATGCCTCTGTCTCTTTCTGCAGTTACCTTTTCTTTATACGACAGCAGGCTACACCTGGTGCAGAGGAAAAGCCTGGCTCACTGGTTTGTAATGAACTGATGATGGCCTTGGTTTTTACTTTGGTAGTTTACTTTTTCTCACATTTGTTCCCCATGTTGTGCCAAGTCTCCTGACCCTGCTGCGGTTCCGATAAATATTCATGACAAGGTGGGTGGGTCTACAGACTGATGCATGTTGTCAAGCTAAAGCTTCTAAAACAGGATGAATATGAATGAAGGGAAATGAGGAAAATCATACAAATTCATACAATGAGTTTACACAACATATTCAGTCACGCACTCTTGAAAAATACTGACCAAAATCACTAGATCGGATATCGGAGAAAGAAAAAAAGAGTACCGTAATTTCCGGACTATTCAGCGCATCTGAATGTAAGCCGCACCCACTGAATTTTTAAAAAATATGTATTTTGTACATAAATAAGCCGCACATGTCTATAAGCCGCAGGTGCCTACCGGTACATTGAAACAAATGAACTTTACACAGGCTTTAATGAAACACGGCTTGGAACAAAAATAAATAGGCTTTTAAACGCCTTCAACTTGAAAGCTGCATCATATGCCTTTCTCCGTGTCTTTGCCATGATGAGGGTGACAACATGACCGTAATCAGAATCATGACCATTCATAATGTCCGCTGTTTAAAATGTCCCCTGTTCATAATGTCCGCTGCTGAAGACATTCCAAGAACTAATAATGCAATTGAAGGTTGGCATAATGTTTTTAGAGGTTCATTTGGTACACTGAATGAAACACCGAGAAATTTCGTAAAAAGTTAATTACCGTAATGAATGGGAACCATCAGAATGATGGGAAGTTTGAGCGCGCTCGATTTACGTCACATTATGTGATGGTGCTCAGTTTTTTGGCGACATGAAGCTTGTGAAAGCGGGAAAAATCCATAAATTAGCCGCGTCATTGTATAAACCGCGAGGTTCAAAGTGTGGGAAAAAAGTAGCGGCTTATAGTCCGGAAATTACGGTACTTGGCAAAAGTCTGACGTCAGATGCTCGCGGTATATTTTTAGAACATGATGTTTAAATTGCTTTTAGTGTGTCGTCATGCAAATACAGTTTACCATCAATAACCTTTAGGATCAATGCTCATTTCATTCGTTCGTGTGTAAGTCAGTGGTGTGACATGACACCTACACATGTAGAGTATGTCACCTGCTTGCACGTGAGTTCTTGTGCACTTGCACGAGGTCAATCAAAACAAGGACATGTAAGAATATAGGTCCACAGGGTTACTAGTGATGGAACAGGGTACTGTTAATAATGTATTTTGTATGTGAATGCACTTACATTAGAATGGTAAATGTTCTGCATTTATATAGTGCTTTTCCAATCTTTGCAATAACCAAAGTGCTTTACAACACATCAGCATTCACCCATTCACCCAGAGTCAGAGGCCACCATACACATGCTCATCAGAGATAACCATTCACACACTCACACACCATTGGCCATTGGGAGCAATTTGGGGTTCAGTATCTTGCTCAAGGACACTTCAACATGTAGACTGCAGGGGCGGCAGATGGAACCACCGACCTTCCGATTTGCGGACTACCGCTCTACCTCCTGAGTCACAGCTGCAAGAAAATGAATAAGCTGATGATTACCAGGTGAAATTCTGATTTGTTTGGCTTATCATTTTCTCAAAGACACATGCAGAGTGTAGAGGTTGGGGATTGAACCACCAACCCTCTGACAAATAGATGACCACTCTACCTCCTGAGCCACAGCCACCCCTGATATGTATGAATCACATTAGGAAGAGATCTCTTCACAGCCTGGATGGACAGGAGAAGTGATCACATCGACCAAAAGGTGTTGGGTATATGAGTGCTGTTTTAGGACCTATCCTTTAATCCAGGGCTAAAACGTACCCTTCTCAGAGCCGGAGGTGAGATCTGACCAACACATATTGATTTGGAAACATACTGAAGTAAAGCAACAAACCAGGAACTAGTGAATGTTTGACAATTTTGCTTGCTTCAGCTTTAGTATAAAAAATAAATATCCAAATTTCATACCACCAAAAAGACCAGGAGGGACGATGTTTGCTTTACCCAAGAGGTTCATTCATGTTTATTGTTACTCTGTGTCCATAGTGATACTCAGGGCTATTTATGAATGGAATAAAAATGTACATAAAGAGCAAAAAGCGTCGGTAACGCTGCACACACACACACCTTCCACTCTACTTGTAATTTCTTTGAGCAGGCTGCTGTTTTAATTATGGCCTGGAGTGCCACTCCTTGTTGCTTAGAGACACATGATTGACAGCAGCCATGTCTGTTCATTGCCCCGAGCACCTCGTTGATTGACAGTCACTTGTTTGACTCAAGACTGTGCACGTGTACGTGTGATCTGGAGCCTGAAGGTCACCTTGTAGAAGTGTGTGTTTGTGTGTATTAAAGCAGAGTGGGGACAGTGTTGCTGTGTTCCTCATGAAAATGATGATGCAACCACACAGACTAAGTCACGTAAAGTTGTTTGAGGGAGGGAGGGGGGGGGGGTCATTTTACAGCTCCACAAATAGCATTCAACTAGGCCCATAAGACCAGTGCAATAAAAAAATAATAATAATGTACATTTCGAGCCTGCAGCTGGATTCAGACTGTGAGGGGGCAGAAGACTGAGTGAGAGAGACAGAGAGAGGAGGGCGAAACTGTCTTCAGGGAAGATGAGATCCAGGGTGATGGAGTACCCTGATGGCTGATAACGGATGAGAGGAGAGAGGGTAAAAGGAGAAAGACTCCCATAACTCCTCTCTTTTTTTCTACATCTCTGTCTGTCCTGTCACTCTTTATTTCCAGCAAATTACTCTCGTTCTCCCTCTGTCCCTCTCTCCTCCGTGAGTACGTCTGTCTGTCAGGCTCTGTTCCCGCTGTGTAATCTCTCCGTAATTTCTCTCTGTCTTCCCCCCACCCCCCCTCTCTCGCCCTGCCTCTTTCTCCCTCTTGGGTTTTTGAGACCCACAAAACGGGCCGAGCTGCAGCCGATCTTGTTTCCCAGGATGCTCAGGGGTCTATTGTCAATCATCTGGGCCCAGTAACTGTCGTCCATCAGCATATCTCTGAGCAAGGTCATCACACATTTACTGTACAGTAGATGCAGGAATCTAATTAGACTATTAAAGGAGCACACAGCTTGTGTGGGAGTTTAGCCAAACAAATACCTTTTCTCATTATGTAATTATTAGCTGCAAAGACTTAAAACATGGTTGACATGGGTAATCCAAGACAGTGCATAAATAACTTTTTTTGTTTGTCAGCGTTTAAACTATTATCACATGCTTATGCAGTTGCAAGCAGGCCGGTTTTTACTTCTTCTTCTTCTTCTTCTTCTTCTTCTTCTTCTTCTTCTTCTTCTTCTTGTCGCATTCAAGTTAGTGCTGGGCCATATCAATGAATTAAAAAAAAAGTTTTTGCACAATGTGTAAAATATCTACATTGTGAAAGTCTGATGATCATAATGTGTGCAAAAGGGGTATTTTAAGTCAAAAAGTAACTTCAGTAGTAATTACATGGATGGTAGCTGGCTACATTAGCCGTCTTGATTGATGGCAGTCCCATTAATTGAGACATGAATAGTTACACTGTATGCTCTCCCGCTGCAGTTCACAGGACTGCCGTGGCTCCAGTTGGCTCGGCGGCTGTGTCTATGAATTTAACCTTTATGAAAGGACAGACTGAAAAGACTGCTCACTGATCTGAGCTCTCACTTGGCATTTGTTGATGAGGCACAGAGGTGGAAGAAGTACTGAGATATTTCACTAAAGGTAGTAATTCTGGATTCAAAATGTGACTTAGCTGAAAAGTATTAGCATACAAATATAGTTAAAGTACCAAAAGTAAAAGTACTCATTATGCACAATGACCCATTTTAGAATAATGTTTATTATATTATTGAATCATAATTATTGATGCTTTAACATTTACATGACTTTAATGTTGCAGTTGGTAAAGGTGGGGCTTATTTTAAATGATATACACTGCCGGGCAGTTTGTGAATTTCACCAAGGGATCATTAAACTTTTATCTATATCCAATTCAATACATCATAGTTTGTTTGCTGATAATATTTTGTATTATTAATAATTATTTTATTCATTATTAATCTGAATCTGCAAAGTAACTAGTAACTGAAGTTATAAAACAAATGTAGTGGACTTTTCTTCTCTATCTGTGCTGAAACTGATTATTTGTTTGGATTGTTCTCTATTATTGTGCTTAAAGATGAACGCCTTGCAGAAAGTGAAGGTCATGTAGGAAACAGCACTTTTGGAACCAATATAAAGACGGAGAGTCAGGAGAGCTCATTTTGACTGGTATAGCCCTTTAAGTCAATTATTTATTGCTGTAAAGTTAGTCATCCTGCTCTAAATGGCAATTAGGTTAAGAAAATGCATAGAATGAGATTATACTAAAGTTGAAATCCATAAGGTTTTTACTTATTTTATCCTTGAGGTGTGGTTTGCGTAAACACTAAAAACAGAAGATTTAATGAGGCTGGAGATGCTGGGAGACTCTCCTGACATTTTCAATGCACACCAATAACAACGAGGTGAACTTACCGAACAATAAACGTCTCGTCTTTGCTGCTCTAAATGAGCGGAAGCTTTATTGTTGTATAAGTCTAGATGTACAAATGTTATTTGTTTCTCTGAGCTCTCCTACTTGTCTGAACCGTGTGCCGGTGAGGGTTGAAGGTAGCACGCTGTCCATGTGAGCTGACCCCTGGATCTTTTCTGGGCTTCGACTTTGCATGATGATATTTTAATGCCTCCCACTAAAAATAGCCCCTCACACAGAGAAGTCAGAAGGGTGGTATGGAGACCCAGCAAGCAAGAGCAAGTATGTGAGAGTGAGACAGGAAAGTGAGACACGTGCAGTCTGTGTCTTGCACAGGTCATTTGAGGACACAGAAAGAGACGAGAAAGAGGGAACCGAGTGCTGTGGTTCAGAGAGGCAAAGAACTAATAACTCATAATTGATGTGAAAGTGTTGGACGCCAAATGTCTGTTGGCAAGCCGGCAGGCAGGAGAGACAGCTGTAAGTCAGGAGGATAACCGGGCAGGTGAGGAGAGAGCTGATGATGGAGAGACCCGAGAAACGCTGCACAGCCTGAGAGAGTTTCACACGTCATTCTCCAAATTACAAAATCAGATTGTCTGCTCTTACACATGCATGCTTCATGTTTTGGGCAGAAGCCTCCCATTCGTCACCCAAAAACCAAACCCTCACGCAATCATTACTCCCCATACAACAGACATGCAGCAGTTAGGTGAATGTGTATTGTGGGATTGTGTTTATGCCATGCACACTACTTTATTTGTGAATTTTTGGAGAGAGCATTATAGAGCACGCACATAATTCAGAGAGTAAATATCACACCCTGCTATAGTAAATAGGGAGAGATTTCAGTGGAATAGTGGAACAGGGCTTTGGTTAATTACACACTGCACATGTATTATAATCCTTAATTAAATAATCCATATGACATTACATATGCATCATTTATGAAACATTCAGTGTTGTTTTTATTTACATTCTGTGCTTCTGTGGCTTGAGGATGTAAATGTCTTTGCAACTACTGCTGGTTTATTCGAGGTTCCCAGAGGATACAACCTAATGACCTCCTGTCCTTTGCTCTAGTATACCCTCAGAGGCCCAAAACTGATTGTGCACAAGAAACAATGAAATCTAACATTGCAATGAAACTTACTGTACTGAGCAAGTTCATGTGAACCGTCTTGATGTTAAACACTCCATAAATGTGCATATAGCACCCTTCCTCTGCAGGAAAATTCCAATGAAGCTTGCTAAGTGTTTTCATGCTCCCCATGGGATAAGCACTTTTTTTTTAATGTATGAATGACCCCATTTAACTGTTCTCCAACGCCACCTTCAAGGCAGACTAAGAAGATGAAAACAGAAGACTGTCCTCCCTAGAAGAGCGTCAGCCTCAGCCGTTTCAGCAACTGCCCCAAAACACGTATGTTTACGTTCAAGTGACAAAGCCCAGCACAGCACACTTAGTTATTGTGACCGCAGCAAAGTAGGCAGCTGATGTCATTATAGAGCGACAAAACATCAGCGAGAGACAGAGAGACCGCTGTTTCCTGTTTCAAACCGTCAGTCAACGCTGCTTTTTAAACCTCGACTGTTCCTCACCTTTACCACATTTTTATTATCTCCTTGGCGTACCTTTCTGAACACATTAGGAACAGCTTCAGGGTGGATTGAAACAAAACTACTTGGTTAGGTTAAGGAAAAGAAGTTTGTAAGTTAGTGCATGACGTAAGCTAAGTACGTCACTGGATATTGGGTCAGATGTTGGCTCATAAGGGCTTAAAAACTCACTAAGGTAGCTTCAAGATCATGAAAGGCTTTATGAATTAACAATAAAATCCTAAAATCATCTAAAATGCACTGGGAGTCAGTGGAGGTGAGCTAGAGCAGCGGGGATATGCTCCTATCTGGTCCAGTTAGCAGCCTTGCAGCTGCATTCGCTACGAACTGCAGTCCATGTAGAGTTTTGGCTGAGGCAGGACTATGATGAGTTCGAGCTCTGTCTGTGGATGACCTCGTTTTTTAAATATTTCACAGGTGAAGGAAACAAGATTGAACAACCCTCTTCACTTGATTATTAGACCTTGGGTCAGGTGTTGACTTTAGATTTAATGCTCTGCACTCAGAGAAATGCAGACTTTTTGGGAGGTGATTAATCTCGGAGTGTTTCCTGCTGGATTTATTTGCTTAGGAAATTTGGAGAAGAGGAGGAGTGGAGCTGCTGTGTTGTTATCAGACAGTCTGTGTAGATTTCTGCGATTTAATCTGGAGCACTCTGTCAGAGAGATGCTGGGTGTTTTCAGGCGGGTGATGGAGCACAATAGAATAAAGGATGGGGGTCACAAGAGGAGAGAGAGATAAAGAGAGGGAGGGAGGAGGAGAGTGGGGTTATGGGAGTTTATTGAGGAACTAAGCTGATTTGCAGTCAGAGCATATGTCTTCTGCCTCTTATTCCACATCCTACCCCCCTCTTCTTATCTGCCCCTTTCTATCTATCTATCTATCTATCTATCTATCTATCTATCTATCTATCTATCT
>CALSBV010000422.1:6302955-6348461 GCA_943590825.1 Bovichtus diacanthus
GTATCCATTGACTTTTCATTCAGCGCATCATCAGGTCAACTTTTTAATTTGTCCAATACCTGCATAACTAATGACATCCCCATCAATCTCAACACTGCTTTGTATTTAGCATTGATGAGTAAATGTTAGCTAACTCACCTGCTAAACTAAGCTGGTGAACGTCAACATGTTGGCGCTAGCATTGAGCTGAAAGCACTGTGCTTAGTCTTGTGACTTAAAGGTACCCTGTGGAGTTTTGTAATGTATTGTATTATTATTCCTGTGGGTTAAGAAAAATGCGTTCAATGGATTTCCTTTCTCATAAAACTTGCAAAGTCGAAATTTGAAAACTTGTTTGCTCATTTGTTATGTATCAGGTTTATGTTGTATGTTTAATGTTTAGTTTATAATTTAGATTTATGTTTAGTCAGGTCTCATTGTTCACTTGTTAAGTTACAGTCACTCATGTCTTGTCTGTCATTGCACTTCCTGTTTTATTTTGTACTTACCTTTCCCTCTCATTTCAGAGCACTTCCTGCCCTTGTGTGTTTCCCGCCTGTAAGATTGTCAGCCCTTGTCTTGATTGTCCCCACCTGTGTCCCATCACCTCTGGTATATGTAGTCCTCGTCTCCCTTTGTCCTGTGCCAGTTCGTCTTGTGTATTGTCATCGAGAGAGCCAGCGTTTACCAGCATTGTTACCATAATCAAGTTTAGGTTTTGTTTTGCTACTTTCTTTTTCTACGTTTTTCCTCTAAGAGTGATTTTTTGTTGTACTTTGTTGTTCTTAGTAAAGACCTTTTTTGATTTTTGAAAACCTTGTCCTGAGTCGTGCATTTGAGTTCCAGCCTTTGTGTCACGTCCTTAACACAGTCTTCTTCTTTACTGCCTTTCAATGTACATTGCTATGTTTCCTACCGACTGTCAACCAGTGGAATATCCTGAAAGCAGCGTTAGATTATGTATCTCATCTCATCATGCGTGCATGTGCATGGATTACTCCCTGGTGCTACTAGCAGTCAAACACTCCACAGGGTAGCTTTACCCATGCAGAAATTGCAGTTTTAATGAATTACTACAATAATGTTACATCAGAATTGAAACCTTGCACCATTACAATGCAACCTCATGTACGAGT
This sequence comes from Bovichtus diacanthus, assembly GCA_943590825.1. Taxonomy (NCBI): domain Eukaryota; kingdom Metazoa; phylum Chordata; class Actinopteri; order Perciformes; family Bovichtidae; genus Bovichtus; species Bovichtus diacanthus. The sequence goes on from CALSBV010000422.1 coordinate 6,304,071, forward strand.
AGAAAAGCCGAGTTCCTTTAACTATTTAGACCATCAACTCACCAGATTATTTTGAGGGTTTTTTTGGTGAAGTTTTCTCACCAACAGAATTTAATAAATGGTTTTTCATTCAAATCCTAGGTTTGTGTCCTTTCTCCCTTCTTGTTTTATTTTTTATAGCCAGATTATTATTATTATTGTAAATATGAAAATCACCATATTGTAAAATGTGGCGATGAAAGAGTTGCTCCTCTCGGCCTGAGTAATCACATGGGGTTAGTGTTAGTACTGTAGATCCTTTGAAGTTTTAAATGCATCCAAAACTACAGAAATTATCATTTCCCAAAAATAAGAATTATCCATGGCTGCATACGTAAACTCATCCGCTTCAGAGTAGATTATCGAATATTAACAATGTTTTACACCTCTTTTATTACAAGTATTTGAACTTTTTCAGTTGCTGGTTTACATCCCTTGTCAGAAGAAATCAGTTACAAGGTGTCATTAACCTTAGCTCCAAAATGATCATCAAAACACGGACATCTCTTGCTTACATAAGTCCTCCATGCCAATGCCATCAGAACTGTGTTAGATTACCTGCATGTGAAACAAATAGAAGGCAGTATGGCTTTATAACTGAAGCTTTAAGGCTTGAGAACAGGCTTGAACAAAGTGATGGTCAGTGAAGTCTTAATATACTGATAAAATAAAGATAAAATGTCGGTCAGAACTGAATTGGCAAGTGACATCAACTTTTAGGTTTTCTTAAAACTTCACACTCTCCGATTTTGTATTTTTGTTACACATTGTTTTCATGTGTGCAAATGAATTGCTGTGTTTTCGAGTGGTTTAATGTTTTGCAAACCAGCTTGTCTGAAATAGCACAAGGAAGAAAGAGTTTTAAATTGGGTTGAATTCCTACCATGAGTGAACCGACAAAGAGAAGAGTAATGATAAGCAGTTAAAGCAGGAAAGAAAAATGCAGTAAAATACACCAAAGATGACACACACACACACACACACACAAAGTAGCAGATAATTGGTGAGAAGCTGCGACCAGCTTGGCTCTTAATTGACTCACTGTGGATAAGAAGCTGGGCTCGCTCCGCGTCTGCTGCACCAACCAGCCAATCTCAAAGTGGAGCAGCAGCCAGGCTCAGAGTCTGTGTAGCTGTGCCCCACAGTGACAGATGTGAAATAACACGTCGTCCTATATTATCTGCTGTCTTTCAGGTTCAGAGATCACATGTATACGGCACATGCATTCGTGATGTGTGATAACATCACACCATATGCATAGAAAAACATGCTTTCCTGCAACTCTGCTTGTCGTACTGCTGTGTATATATCGTGTTACAGTAGCTACATGTGGCATATTATATGTGGGCTCTTGGTCTTCTGTTGACCACAGTATTCCAAAGACTCTTCAGGCTTCACCATGACGCACTGTCCAATTAAGTTCCCTCCAAGTACAGTAGGGCTGAAAGGAATTATATTCTGTGCCGAGGCCCATTTCTATTATTTACATCAGAATACAGATTATCAAAAAACCCTCTTGGGGCTCAAACTAGCTTGGGAATGTCATACAGGAATAGATTTCTCAGGGGAAACTTGGCAGCTCCGCCTGGAACGAATCCTCTCTTTGCGTAAGACACAGCACATCAAAAACTGTTCAAATGTTAACTGCAAATGTCCAAGATGCCATGAGCCACTTTAGGTCATTTAGGTCTCTTTTAGCTGCCCAAGCAAACACTATAGCATAGGCCTGACACTGACATTATGACTCTCTTACCGGCCTCATTTTAGTCATATTGAGATGGCGGTACGTGTTTGGCCTTCTCCCGTCTAGTATGACAAATTCCACAATGTGTTCCGTGACGTTGACCAATAGCAACAGCGAGCTCTCGACAACCACACACATGAGAAAGAGGAATGATGTTGTTGGTAAGACTGAAACAGAAGAAAGGTCACAGTTGCTTTTTCTTTCTTCTTCTTTTCTTTTCTATAAACAAGACAGCCGCTTTGGACACCATTTACATTTTGGAAGTCTATTTTTTTCCCGATGGCATCAGGTCATCAGGTTGTGAAAAAAAATGACAAGCTCTGTCATGCCGAGAATTTATGATTTCTTAAATTGACACAGTGACAACAGACAAACATATTGTGTAGTCTGAACAAGAAGTAAAACATATTAGTGATGGAATGAGATAACTTTGCAAAGTCATCAGAGTTATTCAGATGTAATCACAATATTAATTATTTTGATAGTTGTGAAATATAGCACATATCAGTTTGGTTTTTACGTTCTAGCAAACAAATACTTAAAAGCAATATAAGTCATGATGTTCTCATTACTTTCAGTACAAAGAGTTAATAAGAGCTCCATTGTGAGGATGGAGAACCTTGTGCACAAGTGTATTTAAAAGATATGAATTATTAATCGTTACTGAGGTAAATGTGATAATTAAATCACTATATTGGTTTTAATAATATTGCTGATCCCTACTATAGCATAAGCCTCACTACTGCCCTGGAGACTATTTTTATTATTATTTTACTATTTTTATTATTATTTCACTATTTTACTATTTTTATTATTATTTTACTATTTTTATTATTATTATTTTCATTCTTTATTTGCCATATTGCTTTAATTAGTTTCTCTGTATTTCCCAGCCCAGTGTTGACTACATCTGCCTGAATGTAAAATCCCTCTTATTAAAAAATAAGCTTTATAAACTATATTTGACATATATTTTATCTATAAGTAGATCAGGCAATATAAAAATATTCAGTGGTGAATTCCCATATGATGGACGCTATTTTTCTACTGTGGAAACAGATTCAAGGCTCCTAATTCATCTTAAAACTCCTCCATGTGCATTTTCATTGGTACAAGCAGAAACTAACCACGACTGTGTGTAATGCACCAACCTGCAGATACTGCTCTGTGCTGGGTCTGTATCGCTTTCTTTGGTGCATACTAATACTGTACATGTTCTGCTGTGTGTGTGTGTGTGTGTGTGTGTGTGTGTGTGTGTGTGTGCCTGCCACTTTAGACGATGTGTTGGCCAGGGATGCCGGTGAGTGTGTGATCTGTCTAGAGGAACTGCAGCAAGGGGACACCATAGCCAGACTGCCGTGCCTCTGCATCTACCACAAAAGGTGACACACGCACACACACACACACACACACACTCACACACTCCGATCTGAATTGCTGCCCGATATATAATTTTGCACTTTGTCTAATTAAATCCACTTACTGCACGCCAATAAAGACGTTCCTCAAAGATGGCCAGTCGTAGCATTTTATTTAGAGGTTATTAATATTATATGGTTGCATAATAAAGGTGCTGCGTGTAGCATTTCTAAACATCGATGTATCACTGTCAGATTAACTGTGATAACATGGGATAAATATCGTAAATACATGACAGCACGGCTGTCCGTCACAAAGAGAGATGTTGATTCTTACTTTTTATTCTCCCATTTGGTTTTAGCTAAAAACACACACAAAAAAAAGGAAAAGAAAAAAGTTTTGTTGTTTTGCTGTTCACTCCTGCGACCGTCTGCAATCACCTGAACTTCTGCTTGCTATGTAAAAACAGCACCGTCCTCCCGCTCTGTGCCATAAAGCGATTCAGCTGAGCTCCCACCCAAAGTCAATGTCACATGTAATGTAAGCACCGCAGCCAGTAGAAGTTTCTACTGTTCCATTCGATGTTGGAAGTTGTGCCTTCTACACAGTTTCAGTGCATACTGTACTGTGCTCAAGCATTTTAATTTCATGCAACGTTGTATTTCTACTCCCCCATACTTTAGAAGAAAATCATTAACTTTTTACTAACTATAACTGCCTGTTATAGTTGCTTTGCAGACTGATTAGATTCCACATGTTTGAGTGAACACGTTGTCATTGTGATTTGTATTTGCACGTCATTAGCGTTAGCATTAGTATCCTGGATTTCTATGTAAAGGATTTTTAAAGGATACCTTAATATGCTAAAAAAAACAAACGTTCTTAGTTGAAAAAGTCAAATCCGTTATACAATTTTACTTACTTTTTAAATTTTATGCTACATCATATTTCCACTTCAACAAATTTTAGAGCTCAACTACATGTATCTGACAGTCAAAGCAGTTGACGTATGAAGGATATGTTGTTACTACAATTAGAATATGCATTAACAATAGCATTAGCATCAGTATTGTAATGTAAATCAGTTGTAAAGGTTGTTCCAAATATTTTCGATGGCTTTATCTGCCTTTAGTCTACTATTAAAATAAAGATATATTCTATTCTATCCTAAACATCAAGAGTACAACTGTGAAGCACTTGAGTAAGGGATAATGTGTGTCATTAATGCCCAATGAACCCCGACAGGGTGAGCAGGTCTTGACTCACCCACTTATTACACGGCTACTTACTAAATTAAGAAACAAAATATTAATAAAAAAACTGTTTTATTGATTCAATAATGATTTTATTGTCTGTTAGATTCTTCTGCGTAGCAACGTAACTCTGTAGCTTTTTAAGATTAGCAATTCATATCATGTCAAACTGACAAGTGTCCACATGTCCCCGCTAAGTGCTGTGAGACTGGCAGTCGAGAAGACGAGGAAAGAACTTCTTCTTCTTCCCTAAGTAGGATTTTGAACAGATGCAGATCCGTCCACATTTAGTTTTCCATGAAGCAGTCAGTGATCTCTGCTCCAGCCCGTCCCGTGTTCCCTTTCCTCTTTACTTCCTGTCTGTCTTCTTCTGCTGCTTCTCTGTCCTCCACCTCTTTGTGTCTTCTAACCTCTCTTGCTAACCTCTCTGCGCTGTCTTCTTGTTCTCTTTTTCTTTTCTTTTCATGTACATAAAAATGAATATTCAGAAAATATCCCATGCTGTTTTCTGTTTTTTTGGCCACTGCTGACGTTGTTAAATTTACCGGACTTCTTTCTGCGGCTTGATATGATTGGACGTGGTCCTATGACCAGAGTGTCCTTGGCAATGGTCTGTTATACATAGCAACGGTCTGTTATACAAATAAATAACACACGGTAGAATGTCCAAATTGACAGAATCGAATGTTCAACTAAGCCGTTTAAAAAGTGTTTATCAGATGCTAAATTATACTTCTACTTCACTACACTACAGGGGGACATATTATAGTATAATACATAATGTAATAGTTTTTAATTTGTTTACTAAACTCCATTTATCTGTCAACTATACATGTAGAAAGTTATTTTGCAGATAAGATTTTACATGCAAAACATATGGTAAACTGCTTTAATTAGATGTATTGTTTTATATAAAAGCACGCAACAGGTGAGCTCCAGGTTGCAACATTACTGTCATTTAAAGTACTTCTTAAATAATAAGGTATATTCCAACAGTATATATAGTGTTGTATATACAACAATATAACACTGTGATATCAGTAGTTTTACATAAATAACATTTTGAATGTAAGACTTATACTTATTTCTACATTATGGTATTGCTACTTTCATTTAAATGACTACTTTTACTTAAGTAAAATATATTCTTCAACAACACACAAATAACAACAGAGAAATTACATTAAATGTTTCCGTAAAACACAGTAAGAATGTGACCTTTTAAAAATAATGCACGTGTCTTAGTGTGCTGTAACGCTTTCTTTTATAAATTGTATATTGTGTACATGCTGCTAATGTGGGAGTGCATGGAGGCCTATTTGTTACTTTAGTAACAATCCTCTGTAGTACTGCATCCATTTACGACAACATTCAATTGTTACCATATGATCTCTCTCAAGTGTTCTCTGTATTTGCAGCTGTATTGTACAGACTTGTTGCTTGACAACATAACTTGTGCCTGTGTGTGTGTGTGTGTGTGTGTGTGTGTGTGTGTGTGTGTGTGTGCAGCTGTATAGACTCATGGTTTGAGATCAATCGGTCCTGCCCCGAACATCCCTCTGACTGACTGTCCCGCCGGCCCACTATGAATACTGTTCAAGGTGAGACACACAGCACATGCACACGACTGTCTGAATGCTGATTAATGCAAGATAAGATTGTGCATGTGAACCAGTATACAGAAGCTCATATTGGCTTTGTATTGAAATTCAGATGTGCTACAGACACTGTCTTCCTCCATTGATATGATGAATTGGGGAATACTAAAGGATAAGAAATCATCATTGTTGTGTATGGGAAGACCTTAAACCTAACCAAACCGTTTTTTCCATTTTTTAGATGTAAAAAAATTTAAATAAGATTAAGAATATCTTGATTTGTTTTGCGCCTTTCAAAGGCCAAGCTACAAAGTGCATCACAGGGCAGAAGCAAGATGAAACCATATTAATACTGTAAGAAGACTAAAAGACTACAGCCATGCTCGTAGTGCTGTGAGGCTGCACAGGGGCTGTGATGCTAAAATAGCTTGCTAACATGCTCATAATCACAATGCTAACATTAGTGATTTACTGTTGCTCATTAGCACTAAACACAAAGTGCAGCTGAGGCTGATGGGAATGTCATAGTTCTGCAGGTATTTGGTCATAAAACAAAGTTTGTTTTGTAAAATGAAAAATGATTACAGTTACTAGTAGATTCTGCAAGATGGTTTAAATGTCTGTGCCAGTGTTAAAGAGAAGTGCAATCCAGGAAGTAACGAACATGAGATGACTTTGCCATCCAGAGAGGGAGAAAACCATGCAATGCCACACATGTTGACGAGTTGTTGAGACGTGTAAACCAACATCCATAAATGTTAAACTCATAGCTGCTCTAGATGAAAAGTCAGGGGATCGACGCAGTCGGTAAACTTCCTCTTCTGGGAATCCAATAGTTTTTGAGGTATTTCAGTCTGGACCATAGTGCTGGACCGACCGACCAACAGATATTCTCATAGAGCCACGCTGCTAGCATGGCTAAAAATAACATATCATTTGTGGAGTCATATTAGGGTGAAAGATACTCAACATTGGTAAAATAATTTGAATGTAATTTTCTGTCCTGAAAACCAACATTTGTGGAAAAAGTTCTATCCATACGCTCTCTTTCTGTGCTCTCGCACCACTATTGTCATCAAAGCCATTGAAACCATTTCTCCTCTATTAACATGTTGCTTGATAAACCATATGTAACTACAAGTCCTCTGTCTGTCTCTGTCTGCAGGACATCTCGTGGTCGTGCCATGGATATCTGGACACAGACGCAACCAAATCTGATGAAACAATCAAAGCGATCAACACTTACTTATCCTGATAGAACTCTATCATCCTAACCAAGATAATTATTCCTTGTCAACTGAACCCAAAAAAACGTGACTGTCAAACCATCGTACATTGAAGGGCCCCTCCCGACTCTTCAGTTTTACGTCTGCTGAAGAGAGTGCTTACCCCTCCGCCCTCCCTCCCCTCCCCTCCCCTCCCACTTCTCCAGGCTAGGTCCCTTAAAGGGCTTCATCTGTCTCAACCCCTCTCCAACTTAAGTGGCCAGTCGCCTCCCTGACATGCTCAGGTCTCCAGCAGCCAGACTTCCATCTTGTATCTAAATCCAGGCCTGTCAGTCATTAGTGTCAAGCCCTCCCATGGCCTTAAATGGGGAGAGGAGAGGAAGCAGAGCAGGGAGGGGAAGAGAGGAAAGACGAAGGAAACCACACGAGCAAGAAGTAGGAGGACGAGGAGGAGGAGGAGGAAACCAAGGAATTGAGGCTTGTTGAGCTGCAGAAGCTTTCTTTGAGATCAGACTTTCACATGGTTTGGTGGGGATCTCATCTCACAACAGGACTCTCATAACAGACCGGGTCTCGATGTGCTTCTCTCTCATAGTTCCTGCCTGAGCGCTGCGCCCTCCCTCGCCAATTTTACTCATAGTAATCAAATCAAACAGTCAACAATGCTTCTTAGATATGGTTTGTGCACACCTGGGCCGGCAGGGCGGCATGGAGGGATACGAAGCAAACACACTGCGATGTCGGCAAGACGGAGGGGAGGAGCCTAAAGATGGACTGGTGGTCTGAGCATGCTCAGTACTGATTGGGAAGGAGGAAGCGGCCTGCAGTGTAGTTTACGCTCCTACTGTGTAACATGTGTGTTTGGGATGCTCCAGTGTCAGGCTTCACCTGGTATGTGTATGTACACTATGTGTGTGTGTGCACGTCTGAGCTTGGAACTGTGACAACATAGCTTTTGCTGAAGCCTTGTGTGTGTGCGTGCGTGCGCGTGTGTGTGAGACAGCATGAAAGCTCAGTGTAGAGGGCTGACTGGGACAGTGCTGTGTGTGTGTGTGTGTGAGTGTGTGTGTGTGTGTGTCTGTGTATTATAATGTTTACAATCTAGATGTCCATGTTCCCTGTGTGTGCGACTGGCAGTCCTCCCTTTACTTTGCTGATGTTTACAGCTACAGAGAAGCGACATGACATATTGTAAATTACGCACCTAACCTCTCTTGGTTCTTTCTTTTTAGATCTGCCAGATTTTTCATGTGATCATGATTAGTCATTTTCTCGTGAGAATCGCAAGTTTGACAGCGTGTGTGTGTGTGTCTCTGTGCATAATGACTGTTTGTGCATGTTTGAGTGTGTGATTCTAAAGGCGCCTTTTGGTCTATGCTACTGTTGGTTCCCCACATTGTGTTTCTGCTAGAGTTGGTCTGGCTGACAGCGACTGGAGACGCAAGCCACTCAGACCCCAAAAAGGATTTTGTAGTCCCACTGTGGATCCACTGGACTGGGCTTATTTATTCATTTGTTGATATTTAACAATATTTGTTTAATATTCCGATCATGTGAGGTGTTACCCACTCTTCAGAATGACAAGAGCTGATGTATGAAGACTTCTACAAATCAACATACAAACAAACTGCATTTACAAAGCTACTGTAAACAAATGGTGGAATAAATTGTGCTAGATGACAGATTCTATTTTCATTCACGTTCCTTCTGTGACCCAGATGCAAAGTACTCAAGGTGAACAGCACTGGGTTTCCCATCAAACATCTTAATCCTGACATTATTGTGGGCCTATAGACACACTATTGTACCAACCTGTAAATGTGGGACATGGTGTTACAGTTAAGAGGAACAACACACCGTTGAATCATGTCCGACTCTTACACCAGTCAGAAATGTTCGACACACTCTGAGAGATGTTTTGGGACTGAATGTGATGTATCCTCTTTCTCTAAACAGGTTATGTAATCTTATTTAATTTAGTCATTTTACTACATTTCCAAGAATGCCGTTTGACAAATGACAAGAAAGGGGCTGTGACGGGACACGTGTGTAGCTATAGAATATCGGTAAAACTTTCTACTGCTTCTAATAATTATGTAACATTCTGCCAATAATTGTGGGCATGAAGAGTGTTGAGGTGCAAAGAACTGCTGTTCCAAAATAATTTTTCCTCACTGTTAAATCGCACTCTCTGTTCCTCAGCATAGAAACAGAAAATGGCTGGATGATAAAAGAAATACGATAGCTTTATGTTATGGCCATCTGTTATAACTATTTCATCTTTGTTTCTGAAAAATCACCGCTTTTCTCTGTCACTTAGCATGGTGGACGGCTCTCATCACGACACCTACACCAGTAATAATACTTTGTGAAACTGGACACGAAACACAACTTCACAGTTTCCGATTTTTAAAAAAAAAGTGAACTTTAACCTGCTGAATGTGTGATCAGGCTTCTACACAGCAACTCAAGCACCAGAAAGTGGTTTGATGCTTCGTAGTTGCAACGTTTCTCCTTATGTTTTCATGTGTTGTACATACAGTACATCTTGTACCGTCCACCTTTTTACCCACCGTGTCTATCGGACTATTGAGGCCATGGAAGGTGGAAAAATTGATCTTGTTGATTCTTTGTTGACTGATTTCGCCCTGAATGTTCATAATAATAATACGTACCGTTGATTCTGAATATATATATTATATTTAATCATATCATTCATTCATCATATTTAAGTTTGACATCACCTTGTCTGATTGCCTAGCTATCAAAGGGAAGATATTCAACAAAAACATTAAATTCGAGCCATAAATGCGTCACAACTACATGACACTCTGCTCTCTGTTGTTGAAACATTTAGGTGTGGATTTCTCCTCGAACATTTCTTCTTTGGACTCTATGACAAATAATGTGTAAACAGCCACGACAACAGGACATGTTAGTCCCGACTCTCACCCCCTGGACACGGGTGCTTTTAGGGAAACAGCCTTCGGGGGAATTTTCAGAACAAATTTTGGAACATTAGCAGGAAATCACTGATCAGAGGTGAGATCTTCCTCACAGCTTCAGAGTACTGCGGCTCTCCTTCATGTACCAACAACAGACGCTACGTGATACATGTTGTTTGGGGTGTAACTGGAGGAATCCAGACAACAGGCTACCTTTGGAAGTGTGTGTATGTGTGTGTTGGGAAAAGGGGTGTCTGGCAGCCATCTACATTATATTCTGTTGATTTTTTTTTAATCCATCAATCATTCTAATTGTTGAGGTATAACTTTGCACTAAAATTAAGTTGTCACACCTTACTTACACCCCTTTGTTTAATTGCTCTACAGTCACTTTTATAGGTGTTAATACCAGGAAGCATGACATGTAACACAATTGAATGCAGTCTTGTGACAGGAAAGCTTCCTCAGATAAGTTGGGAGTTAACCATTACTCACCATGGGCTGCTCTGCACTCACTGCACAGGTCACAAGGAGTTTCAGTTTCCTGTAGAAGACGGATGTTAAAGTCAGCACAGTCCATTTTGGGGACCTCTGTAATGAGAGACTTTTCATTGAAGTGCAATACAAGGCATTATAAGGACTGCGTATGTATGTTAGCCTAAAGCTACACGAACCATTACTTGTTATACACAATGGGTCAAATGATGAATACATGTAATGTGAAAGATAAAGAATCATCCCATGACTCTGCAGTTCCCTTCAGCTCTACGGAACGTTTTAGTTTCTTTTAGCTCATCATTTTGGTTTTACAACTTTTGTTTTCACTCTAACCTATTTGCAGCCGCAGCAGGCAGCTGTAATAGCGAGAACGCATTGATAAACCCACCGTACACGACCTGCCCAATGCGTAACGGCCCACGGACAGCATCTAGCAGCTAAACGGGCAGATACTTTAGTGGAGCTAACTATAACCGTCGGAGACCACCAGAAACAAACGAGTTATTTCCAAATGGATGCTAATGTTGCTCTGTGTCTGATAGAGGTGTAAGCAGGCAACTGTTTGTTAACATGTTAGCCATAAAAAACGTTGAGAATATGCTGGGTGTCTTTAGCTTGTTCCATCACAAAAATAGATGATACATTCAGAATACAATCATCATTAAAATGTATTATGACGTACATTAGCATTCACCGTTTTTCCTTCGGACACTGTCAACAAAACAAGTCTTTGTGTCAGGGCATGGTCTCGTCTCCACCCAAACGGTGATGATTATCCCTCACTGGCTGGTGAGCATGCTTTGTGACTTCACTGTAGAGAATTTTTGGGGGAATTTGATTTCCCATTTTGTTAAATAGCTGCCATCATGTGATACGGCTTTAGTGCAGTTTCAATGTGGTGTGAAATCGTTTTCCTTATTACATCACATGTAATATTAAAGCACGTGTGGTCATAATGTGGGTATGATGCCTAGTGATCGCCCCTTCTAATAAAGTGTTTACAAGCCTGTTGGTGCTGAGATTTTCCCAGTTCCTTGTTAGGGCCATGACACATGGAGGGTTCCAGGCAGAGGGTGGTGTTAACGTCAACAAGGATAGAGATTAACATCATGGTGCATAACAGTGGGCCGTAAGAAGTCAAATAATAATGGTAACTGGGAACCTCATTGCCTATTTGTGTGACACACAATGCTCCCTGTGTATCATGGCCCGCAGCTAATGGAGGGGGATGATCTGTTTGGGAAATTACGTGTGTTTCAGTCTGTTCAGTTTGCAGAGTGAAAGTATCTAATGAGTTTGTCAGACTGCTGCTACAGGCGACAGTAGGCCCACTGTACCGCCTGCCTGCCCACTCAGACGCACAGCTACAAGAATACAGCACCTTCATTTAACATGGCTTTATTTCATTGGACTTTTTTAACTCTCCAAGGATGTGAATGGCTGTCTGCTTTTTGAGGGTGCCGACTAACATGTCTGATGACTTTGACTGTTGGAAGGGTAATAATAATGACAAATGACAATATTTTTTTAAAGTCAAAATTAGAAAGATGACTGACGTGTTCTTCCTTTTGTCTAGACCTGTAAAGTGATGGTAGTAGGAGAGAGCACAAGAGGAACATTTAGCATGCCAGTCTCCCTTCTTTTTTCATTTAATTTAAAGTTGACTTTCCAATGCTTGTTTGAAGTACTCCTCATTATTATCCTCAATATGTGTTATTATGAATATCTTTATGATTATTAATAATCATAAAGATATTAAATATATTCATAATAAAGATATTCATAATAACACATATAGAGGATAATAATGAGGAGTACTTCAAACAAGCATTGGATAGTCTAATAATAACAAAGCTTCATTACTGCTTAACATTCTTAGAACAGGACAGGAGGGGGCTTTAAGTGTGGTAAGTAGTGGTAATATTCTGACCTCTTATGGCTAATTTCGTAATTGCACCTGAATCTTTATAAATGATATATTTTTTTTATAACTCACCAAAGCACTTTTTATAATAAAGACTCTTTTTAATTGTCTAATTAGTTTCACTGTTGGAAACAATTGCAATATAGTAAGGTTTTTTTCTATTTATTTATCTAATGCAACATATTTAAATTCAGAAACAGCTTTAAAAAAAACTTTTTTTAAACAGTAACCTTTAGAATATAAACAAACATCATGAAGACATGGACGACAGATATTTTACACTCAGTTCGACTCAGACTGAATCGATTGCTCTGGTCTAGATCTCACAGCAGCGCTCTCTGATTGGTCAACAGGTCCTGGCGCCAAGACACCAGGGAGGAAGAGTTGTAAACACAACAGCAGAGATCTCTGCGCTGTATTTCACTTCCTATATTGGGTATAAAGCTGCTCTCGGCCTCATTTGGGCACAACATGGACACACAGTCATATTTACCTGTACTACCTGGAGTGGGGATGGAGGAGAATTTCCTGTCTCTCGACGACATTTTGCTCTCTCATGAGAGACTTCCCATCCGGACAGAGTGCAGCTTTCTCCGGCTGGGATTTCTGGAGAAGTCGAGTGACACGCAGGACATTACGGAGGTCGGTGAAGTTACTGAAGAACATGTAACATAGTTGCAATGTTGGCATTGTATTTAACGTATTTAGAGATATCTGTGCCTGTCAGAAATAAAAGTAGGCCTGATATATACCCTCATATATTTGTTGTGTAAAAAAAAAAAAAAATTAAGCCAAACCCCATTTTACTTTTTTACAGTTTACTCTTGTTTACCTTGCTGTATGGCATTGGCACGTATCGTATAAACAAATGAATTAGGACTGCTAAATTGCTAAACTGCTTCAATTTGAAATGTTTATTAGCTACATTACCAAAACTTCAACTTTATTATTATTATTATTATTATTATTATTATCTGTTTATATATTATTTAATTTGCCGAACACAGGAGTCACTTCACAGAGCAGAGACATACACTGATGACTTTGAACAGCAGCGATCAACAGTGAGGAAACAAAAGCAGCACAATATAAACTAACGTTAAATGAAAACAAATAACCCTTTAAGTCAATATGATTTCAAATTTAGTGACGTCACATCACAGGTCAAAGTGATTACTGCAATTTACGTTACTGTGTATCCAGCTGTGAAATTGACATATTTTATCACAAGGGAATGTGTTTGTAGGTCTGTTACTGTTTGGCTCAATTGAACCTCAACATCTAACGACACAGAGGAGGTACTACTCACATATCATGGACATGTACTTTAGTTACCTTTGACTTCATAAGGGATAGTTTATGTAATGATACCTGAATAATACACAACTTAACTTAGTTACAATTTAACACACACACACCCTTCTCCTCTGAAGGATCCTCAGAAGGGTTGAGACTCTATTTATATGTCTTTAGATTTAGTAAGAGGAAATGGGTGATTTTCAAAGAAGACATTTTGAAATGGCACAGTAGGAAAAGCACAGATAATTCAATGAATTATGGCTGAATTCCACTATCATTATGTAGCTATAGTTTCAGGATCCTATTGAGTTGTCATGGCTTACTGGGACACATGAATAGAACAGAGCCATTATTAATGTTGTTATTATTATAACAGCTGTGCATTGCTGCTGCTGTGAAAAAAAACACAAATACCTGCAGCTTGGACCCCAGAGTACAGGGGTCTTGACAATAACTCCCATTCCTATATCTCAGGGTACAAAGATGGAGCTTCCTTTGTGGCTGTCCAAGGGCCTGTACGAGAAGAAGAGGAGAGTATTGTCAGTCGAGCTTCCGAAGGTCTACAGAGAGGGCTGGAGGACCGTGTTCAACGCCGACCCCAACGTGGTGGATCTGCATAAGATGGGGCCCTACTACTATGGCCTTGGATCCCAGATGCTGCACTTTGACAGCCCAGAGAACCCAGAGATCGCGCAGACGCTCCTGCAGGTGAACAACATGCACATCACATCCGAGTTCATTCAACGTGAGAAGGTACCAAACAAGTGCCAGCGTTGAATGTCAGACCTCATCGTTGGTATCGGCATGACATTATTTATAATAGTAACTAATAGTAGTAAATAATAGTAAAAAAGTAATAATCAATCTGAAAATCTGACAGGGGTCCTTGTTACGCACATTACATGTCATGTACAATTGACTTAATCAAATACACAGCATATCTCTGCAAAGCCTTTAATGTATTCATGAAAACAGTTTGTGACCTCTGGGAGGTGAGAACAACTGACAGGACAAGAAAAAGGTAGTCGCTCCTCATGTGGCAGATATTAAGCGGGCTTAGACTCTTCAGTGAATTTTGAAATGTAAATTGTCGTCATTAACTGAGATTGTCCCCATCTTAAGCTTTGCGTGCACAGATGTACACAGTGTATGCTTCTACAGATCCAACATCTCTTACTGTACTTCAGTGCTACTTGGCTGTGAAGAAAAAACACAGCATTCGACTTGAATGGCTGTGCATTGCTAAATCAACCTGGTGAATATTAAATATAGATGTTTGCTTTTACTAAATGACTACGGTACCTGCCCATTCAGTTTGACTCGGGCTAGTTTTTAGCGACTGATGTTTTGCAAAGCACTGTGAAATCAACAAGCAATTGTTAACCTATACACGCCTAAAGGCTGGGACATCATTTGGTAATGGTCAGAAATCACATTGAGTTTTTTGACAGACTAACACTGTAGAACGTGATATCAATGGTGTACAACACTGGCCGATATCATGTTTATGTATACATGTATCTGACCTAGAGGTGAATACACTGTATAGTGTAAGCAATAATTAATTTGTAGAGGATTAACATTTTTTGCTAAGAAGCAGCAAATGGTGAATATGCCAAGCAACCAGGCCAGCTGTTGCCAGTTTTTTTTTACTTTGAGAAATAACTGTTCATGTTCGCTACACAAGCAGGTCCGTATGTCAGAGAATTTCACAATTTGTGATGCACAAAGTAGGATTTCTCGCCTATAAAAAAAAAAAAAAACTGATTTAATTAAGAGTTATTGTTGACATGAGTGATAAAGATGTTCGTACAACCTTGTAATACCCAACACGTTTTCTAAACATTTCTTAATACATTTAATATAAATACATATTGCATTGTTCCACAGCCCAGGTGCTTTGCTACAAAATGTCATAGATTAAAAGATACAAAGCAGATTCAAAACAAAGGCAGCCAGTGTTATTTAATGCATTACAACTAGGGGGTGCAATCAGATCAGAAAACATGGCAGACTGCTGGTTGTCTGCTGCGGCTGTTACCAGGCAGATTATCTCTAATCTCTTTGTCTGACAGACAAACACACTATACGAATTCTCCATAGCCTGACACACCACAATGTCTGCCTCCCTAGTTGTTTTTAACCACGTGGGCCGATCAGAAAATGTATGATATTGGATCCCTGTTTCCACAACTAGTGTGTTTATGTGATGTTTCAACTCTACCACCAACCAAATGAGTAAAAACTGCATTTCTATAAAGACTCTTTAAAATGTGAGTCAGGCACTGTGAAGGCTGAAGAAACAAAAGTATTAAGGTGTTAATTAGGATTTCCATTTTAATACAGGTTTGTAGACTATATACCAGCTGTTTTTGTAAAATGTTCGCACCAGTTTGGACACAACTTTGATGTTTCAATATTTTTAAGATCAACATTTTTGAAGCTGGTTTTACCTAAAGGCATGAACATGAAATTCTACATATCTGAGGTTTAACATATCAAAGGTGTCTGCTGGTTCACAAACTAGGTCACTCTCATTATACACGCTGCCAGCATGCCTTAATGTACCGCAACAGCAACACTCCCACAGTACCCGGTGTGTGCTGCCTTTGTCTTCTAACTGCTGATATTGTCCTTCTTCCAGACGTTCATCGGCCGCTTCAGACGGAACATGGACTCTTCCCAGAATGCCTACAACGAGGACACTTCTGCGCTGGTGGAGCGTCTGGACTGTCTGGAGAAGGCTCTCTTCACGTCGGGGCAGAGCGGCCTGAACAGCTTCCAGAGCTGGGAGAAGGGCCAGGCCTCCCAGCTCACCGCCTCCAGTCTCATTCTCAACTACCGCAAGAGGAAGATCAACGATGTGCAGCCCTGACCTCGGCCTGCAGTGACGAGACGCAGACACTGGTCAGAACTTCGTCAGTGCCTCAGAACACAACGGCAGCACTGACTTTTACTGTCATTTTCATGTCCGCAGACAAAGCACCGTCTCCCTCTCTGTGGTGGTATTACCTGTGTAGAGTATACATTTAATTTATTTTGTCACATTAAAAGAGTTTCACGTGATCTTGACAGTGTGTTCAAGACCACTAGGTGTTTCATCACTAGTGCCGAAACTGTTTATGAATACGATATTCAGATGATCGACAGATGAATTAAATGCTGACATTTTGATTGTTTATTAATTGTTTCAACATCTATCAAGTATAGATTCTAACATTTGCCGGTTACAACTTTACAAATACAAATGGTTGCTTGTTTTTTGTGATTTATCATTAGAGATAAGTAACCTCAGGACTTGGATGCTGGTCAGTAAGACGATGTAAGGAAGCGTTTTGCCTTGATGTACGTTATTTGATGAAATGGCAACGTTTGCCATAAAGCCGTCCAACTCAGTCATTTCTAAATTGCCTACAAACATAACTGGAGATGGGATGAAAAATCTCCTGTTGACAAATTATTATCTCACGACCGGCAATACATTTTGCTCCTGATTTAAAAAATGTAAAGAATCTTTGCATGGGATGGTGTTACAGATTGTGTCAGTGTCTACGTCTGTGTTACTTCTGCTCTTATCTGTGGTCTTACAACTTTCTATGCTCTATGGTAAGATGGGCTTTGGAAATCATCAATCATTTTCAAAACGTTAACTACTAAAGCATCTTTTTATCTTTGTTATGAATACTAAACTAAGTGTAGCCACAGCATTCAGATATAGGTCACTTCTAAATACCAACTGTTGTGCAGAGGAAACAGAATATGCAAATACCATCTGCAAGGCCCCAAACGCTGGTAGAGCTGAGCTATGGAGACGATAACATTCGGAATACATTTCTGAACGGATCTTTAGTCTGTCCCTTTGCTTGAATCCACACGCGTCTTTATCATGAGCTGCCTTTAAGCACAACAGTGTAGCAAACCGGCCGTTGATGAGCACAAAGTGGCAAACTTTTCTTTTCTTCTCTGCCTCAAGTGTAACTCTCCTAAAATGAGATGAGAGGGACAGTCAGCTGTGGTGTGAGGGCAGGCTGGGGAGGACATTCGTGGGACAGAGACTTTATGGAAGTATGTCTGTTCATGGACGTACATCTGATTGTGAATCTATCCTATTATGCTCTGCTATAGGAGGACAATAAATAGTTATTTTATTGATATTGGCGAAGGCGTTACAACTTGTGGCGTCTAATCCTTAAAGTTGCTGTATCATAAAACCTACCCATGAATTATACTTGTGACTTTTGTGGTAATGTTGATAATCGTTATTATCAGAACTCTGCTGAAGCTGACTCATACTTCTTATTCATATTGTACTTAACTTGTGTAGCTGCCTTTTGTATTTCTTTAAAGTTAACCATTTACAGTAACGATTGCCCGAATCACTGCTGCGTCACAAACATTGTTTAATGTGGAACAATGTGGCAAAAAGACACTTTGATTATAGAAGTAGCTACTTTAACAAAGAGAAACCAAGTCTGTAACTAACTGATTTCAAACAAAGAAGAAAACCCATGATCGCCAGCATATTGGTGTTTACTGACTGTATTAATGCAAGGTGTTCCTGGTATTTTGTCCACACCCTCTCTGTGTACGTGTGAGTGCGTTGGCCTTTAGCTGCTGATATCATGAGCTTGCTCTCCCTGCAGTGGTGCTGCTTGTTATTCAGAGGTGACATTCAGACACTTCAGCCCGTGTGTTTGCTTTACACTGTACTCCAGGGCTTTTCTGCATAATTATTTTATACTTTGATTTTAATACTTAACTGCATTTTGCTAGATTTGTTCTTGTAATTATTGTGTCTTTCAAATGTTCTTATTGCCTTGGAGCAACAACGATGTAATATACACACATTTAAAGGAAAAATATGAAACTCTTAATAGGCCGATTGCTGTAAAGCTTTCTGAGCACATTCGGGTGTAGCAGCTCAGATCAGCATATAATATAGATTACAAGCAATATAAAAAGGTAATAATAATGCAGCATGGACAGAGTTAAAAAATAAAAAAGATTACTTAAAAGCAAAGTGATAGGATAAAATAAATAAAAGGTGGCAATAAAAAGTACCACATTGTACTGCATGAAAACCAAATTGTATGAAGCCACAAGCTGACCAGTAAATTAAAAGAAAACTGAATACAATATATAAATATGTTCATGCATGTTCCCTCTGACTCGAGACCAAGCAATCGCATCAGCACACATCAAAACTACATACTTTACAGATACCAAATAGTCTTTAGGAGTTGTTTTTAATTCACTCAGCTGTGACCATCCGCCATTATGCACGAGGGCAGAACTCCTGCTGTGTTGTCGTCAACCTCAGCACGTCACACGCTGAACGTCTTACACAGTGGAGGCTTGAGGTCTACCAAAGTCACTTTGTTCTCCACAAACTACCAACAGTCCAGTTGTCTTTTCACAGGTGTTCAATTCACCCAACAGGCAACATCCCAGAATAACCCTGGTTGTTGTTGGCGTGAATGTTCACCGATAAGTAGGCTGCTGTTAGTGGTCGTACATGGATTTGTGTGGAAAAGGCATTAGCGTAACAGCATGTGACGGTGGCCCGGCCCGAGCTGCTTGCTGAAGTGTTAAATGTGTGTCAGATGATGGACAGTGAGAGAGAGATCGGCCTCTGCTGATGAAAACATTGACCTTGTCTCTGGGCTCTAACTATTGATCCTGATATGGGATTGTCCTGACGGAGGGGGGCATACACAATGTCACGATTGCAATCGGTTTCTTTAGCAGCAGCAGCAGCAAGCTGCTGCCCTGTGAAACCAAAGACAACCTGCTGCACATCAATGAAGACACGTCGTAGATGAAGGTTTTACTCAGCCTTCAACTCAAGATCACTTTCTAATATAGTTATATAAAGGGTTTATAAGTTGTAATTAATACATTATTAACTGTTATAGGTCATTAATGGGCCATTAATAAGAAGATAGACTCCCTTTTGGATGATGCATTTCTTCCTCCAACATAACTTGATTTATCATTTTGGCAACATTGTTAACGGTGCCTTCCAAAACTATCCGAACAGTCAGCACTTTTTGCTCTGCCACCCACCCGTCCACCCTGACTTAACTCCCCAAGAGGTTTTGTAACAGCATTAAAGCTCGGTCAGTATTTCAATAATGGCATAATTTTGCAGTGAAAAAAATGCCTCCAGAGTGTTTCATATTGATATATACTTTGATGAATTTTGACATACAAATTCTCACTGACCTCTGAGGTAATGGAGAGCTGGAGAGTCAAATAAAGTCTACCGGTAACGTTGACTCCAATGAGTCGACAGGACACAGTGGGTTCCTGCTGCTCAAACATAAATCCGTTAAGGCTCTTTCTTCTTTTTCGTTTCATGGTGGGTTGCAGCTGTTAGTTATCAGACGTGTACCACTACCTACTGTACCGGAGTATGAGATATTGTCCCTGGGTTACTTTACCATGAGGTAAATATGTTTTTCTTCCTCCTCTAGGCTATCCTGTCCATCTCATCCAACCACTTATCACACAGGTGACTCATGGTGCGGTGATACTATTAATAAAAATACAATATACTGTATACGACAAGAAAATATATACAACAAAGTGAACGGAACAGGTAAACTGCAGTCCTGGGAGGAAAACCTTTAGATATCTTTGAAAAGTGATCTGGGCTTTCAGAATGTCAAATGATCCATCTGATGACGACGTCATCAGTTTGTTGTTCCTGAACATGACGTGTTTGTGCCGAAGCAAAATGCGTTAACTACAGCGGTGACTAGTGCAACCAGCTCTCCAAACTTTCAGTTGGAAGTGGCATCAACTAAACATCTGGTTTTTCTCTTTTTGAAAATGCAAAACCCAGTTTACGAGACAACAAGTATTTAGCCCCATACTGTTAAGGCACATCATAAAATCCTCGACCCATCGACAGTCCGATGGCCTATGTATGAGATAACGCCCGACAAGCTGTCCATTACTAGGACATGATGGAGGACACGCGGAGGACGGTTGCCTCTGCGGAGTCCATTAGTTCTTGATTATGGACACCTCGAAGTGCGTTATATCCCGCTTACGCCGAATTCACTTGCCGGAGGAAAAAAAATGAAAACCATTCATTTATATTTTCATGTGTTTTGCAATCAAAATCTATAGTTTTTACAAGCCATTACTCTGTTTCCCTGGTAACCCCAGAGGGTTTTGAATTAAACCTATAACAATCACTACCATCCCATAAGGTTGTTATGCAAGGTACCTCTGGTCACTACTTCAGTAAATACAACCAACATTAGATAGGACCAAATATATATTATATTCTAGATATTTCCAGCTCAGCTTAGCTTCTGCTTTGAGCCACAAAGCTAACGTTATGCTAGCCAGATTCAAAGTGAATAATAAATAAATACGGTTTGACAGTATGTTCAACACAAGCTCTCTATCCAGCCACGTCATTGTCCACACATCAATATCAAGATTTTCACAAACAAATGTCTGTTGTCGCCCGCAGCCTGACGTAGCGAATTCAATAGCGAATGGGAAGCGAGACGATGGCTGAGGGGACACAAAGTCTCAGTTCAGACGGGCAGCGTGACGCTACTTCACGCAGCGTGTGTGTTACAGTCGTCATCCTATAACGTTCAGAGGATGAGGCACTGTAGAGAAATGTCGAAGTCACTCATTGCAATGAGATCCTAGCTGGTTAACGTGTTGCAATAAATTGTATATGAAGCCTTGTTGCTATGGCTACACACTTTAGATACAGCCAGTGCATTCGTTTGTAACGGTGAACAGACAGTTTCACTTCGCAGGTGTCCATTATCAGGAATTACTAGACACCCTGCAGCCAATTTAGAATCGAGCGTTCACCCGGACAGTCCTATGAAGGAGCAGTAACAGCAGTGGTGTTCAATTCCGCAGGGAGGGAGACGTGCGTGGAGACCAGGACCACTACATCAGAGTCCTGCGCTACCTGTCTGAGGGCCTGCGTGTATTCTGGACTCCTGGCATGGCCCTGCCTGAGGAAGTGAATCTCAGCTCTGCAGCTCAACACTCATTCTGGATCGTCGCAGCAACGCTCCTCAGGATTACATCAAAGTCACATCTTTCCCAAAATGAAGTCTGCGTTCACAATGCATTTAGCCCCTACATCGTGACCGTCTCTGCGGTCTCACCCACGGGGTAGGATTTTCTGCTGAAGGATCTAAACTGAATCCTGTTTGTAGGTGGATTCAAGCATACCTGTGTAACTGCATGTCTCTGCAGGCAGATCTATTACAGGCCTTTCATTACTTCTGTCTGTGTGTCCTGGTGGGCAGTCTCAGCCAAAGGTTCGGCTCAAACAAAGGGCAGACTGAGGGCGAGCGTCCAGGAAGCTGACATACAAGACACTAATGCTGCCTCTGGCTTCTGTCCACTTTAAGGGCCTCTGACATTTGGTATTTGTTGGGAAACCATTTGTGTTCATGATAAAATGCTGAAAGGAGCCCCAGGCTGGCTCTTTCCCTCTCTCCCTCTCTCTCTCCCTCTCTCTTTCTCTCGCCCCCTCTCTCATTGTCTCTCACTTTTTTAACATGTACCTAAAGTGTAATGACATTTCTATTATTATTATACATTCATATTATTATTATTGTGTTTAATTTTAATCACATTTTAGCCCCGCATCGTTGAGTCAGCCTTACATCTCGTTTCATCACTCCCTCGCTGTGGAGACACGGTGCAGTGGGGCGGGGCCACCAGTACACCAAACTATCCAATTGACATTTTATTGTCTTCACTCGACCACAACCTGTGTCAATTACTCTCGTTCTAGAACACATCGCCGGATCGATTTACAAGAATAATCAGTTCCACGTGACTTACACCTTTAAGGTAACTGCTGTACTTGTATGGTCGTCTGTTGCTCAGATGAATACATTGTAGAGCTGCCGATTCCCGACAAAGGCACCTATTGATTTGTAGTTCCCCATGTGAAGACACTGTCGGGTCAGTGAGCTCACATGGCAGGGTACTGTACTGGACATGAAAATATGAAGGATCAGTCCTGTTTGTGACCGGTAGCTGTTTTTATGGGAAAAAGACACATTTGTAAGTTCATGATCAATTAATCTGTTGATTATTTCTCATGCATTTGTGTGTTCTGTAACATATTGCTTGATTCGTGCAGTAAACCCAAATGTATCCAGCATCTTACTCTCCTGCTCTGCTGTATTCTCTCCTCCTCGTTTTAATCAACCTCCCTTATCTTATCTTTTTAAATCCTCTATTACCTTCTCCTCTCTAAAAAGTGCCCCACCCTTTCGCTCCTTGTGCTTGAGCCAAAGAGGAGAGGGGAAGTGAAGCGGGAGAGGAGAAGAGAAGAGGGCTTAGAGATGAGAGTGAAGGCAGCAGGAGAGGGACTGAATGTCAAGAAAGAGGAGAGAATCAGAAGGAAAGAGAGAGAGAGGGAGCGGTGCAGGTGAGCACTGCTGCAGACAGCCAGCTCTTGGCGATGAGGTGTGAGGATTAGCTGTATCTGAAGCAACGCCCTTGCTATGCTCCCCCCCCCCCCCTGTGTTGGCACAAGAGCAACAGCTCATACAATGCCATGTTGTCAGGGCAGGCAGGAGGAGGGAGTCCAACGCTGGAGGCCTCGCTTCATTATCTGTAGCAGGTGGCAGGAAAAAACAGGCAGCTATTGGGTAGCTGGTGAGATATGTGTCTGACTATGGGATGGTGGTCTAGTGGTCAGGCTTTCAAATAGAACACTGGAAGTTTGTGAGTTCAACACCAGGCTGCCACCATTGAGCTCCTGAGCAAGGCACTTAACCCTGAGTTGCTCCAGAGGACTGTCCCTGTAGTTAGTCACTGTAAGTCACTCTGGATAAGAGCATCTGATAAATGACCTGTCATGTAAAAAAAAAAAAAACTATGCAACAGGGATATCTGGACAGGGTTGTATGCTGTGGTCTGGTCATCATTCAGTTTCTCAGAAAACTCTGTTGATTTCCTAATTACTTGGGATTGACCACACAGCAAATTCTGTGGCCAATATTTGAACCATAACAGCATCAGGAAGTTTCAACATGGTAGTGAAGGCAATAAAAGAAAAAGCTCAAAAAGCTCTAAATGCAATTAAAAAAATGTTTTCTAAATTCCAATCTGGCTTAAAATATTTGATAGTATCATTAGGCTCCTTATGCTGTCTGGTAGTGCAGCATGGGCTCCACTGAGTCATCAGAGCTACAGTATACCGGGACAAACATCCAACAGAGATTTTACGTGCACAATTCTGCAGATACGTATTACATGTACACAGACAAACACCAACACATGCATGTGAATCAGAATGAGGGCGATACCCACTGATAACTAGCGTTGAATTTTTTTAACCACCTTAAATCCAGCCCCCAAGACACCCTCCACTCCAAAGCCCAGCGCTGAGCCCAGAGAAGAGTCAGCTATGTCAGCTGGTGCTGAGGCTGACGGCCCCTCTCAGACACAACAACACCGCTCTGCAAACACCAATCACAGTAAAACTAATTATAACACAATGTAAAGAAAACTATTCAGCATAGGAAGAAAAGAAACTAAAAGCCAAAGTAGATTAGAATGCAATCTGGCCCTAAAAAAAGAGGCTATAAATTGCCAGTGTTCCTGAGTGCTTTGGTTTTATAGCTCACAACTTTATTGTTTTGGTTTCAGCCGCAGTTGGCAGATGTTTTTTTATTAAAAATGTATTCTACCTGCTCAGAACCTAACAGCAGACAGACAAGGCCAGAGACTAGTCGGTGAACATAGTGGAGCGTTTAGCATCTAAAGAGAAGGATACTTATTTCCCTCTGGAGTTGGTGAAAACCAAAACAGAGCTCAAAGGAAAGTGAGTTTTTGGACTTACCTTTGTCAGGTTGCCACAAACACAATTCCAAATCAATGATTGTGTTGCTCTGTAACTACTGGAGAGGAAATTGTTTTCTAGCAATATGGAGCAAACCTCCCAAGGAAAAGTACAGTGTCTAGCTGAAGCTAATGGTAAAGAGGCAAGCTCTGGTCACAGGTCCAGCGAGCCTTCAATGCTTTGTTTTGAATAATTATGACACCGATCGCCTTCAAAAGCAAACTTTTCATTCCAACACAATTGGGTAACACTTCATCTTCAGGTCTGTAATTTCTGAATAATTTCCAAGAAGTTTTCTGGAAGAAGTTATGTCATTTGGTACTAATCATATACTGTAGAAAATAGACACAGTGTTTCCTTTACAGGAAACTTATTAAGGATTTATTGGGGAAATGTGTAATAAATGACAGACCTGCAACATAAAGTTTAACACAGTTTATACGAACCTTGACCTTTATCAGCTAGTAACCGACTTTTAACCCCGAAACTTCAACATAGATTCATCTGCTTTTAAAGGGCAACTCTGCGTGTTGGACAGTGCTACTGCACATGTAGACACTGTCGTATAAAGCCTTCTGTGGCTCTAGAGGGAGCTGAGAAATTGCCTCAAGTCGTGTCTCCTAATTCAGATTATTTTACATTATGATGTTGATATACCAATATTAATATATTACAATATTACGCTAACTGACAAAATAACCTCAAAGCCCTTTTTTTAATCACCGTCAGTGCACAGTAACGTTATAGCAATGAAATGTGGAGTAGTCTATGAATAAACTGTATCATCTCTCCGAGATCATATATCATATCATTGTTGTTTTGTGCTGTGTCCACATGTCAATGTCACAAAACGCCTGAGTCTGTCTGTGGGCTGCCATTTCAAATATAACACAGTTTTCAGTACAAGCCGCTCGCTCCCTCCCTCATTTAATTACCCTGTACTTACACACAAACACACACTCACACTTACATCTACAGAGGCCAATACAGCACACATTTACACAATAACAGGCTGATGAGTCATAATGAAAATAACAGCAGCTGTCTGTCTGTCTGTCCGTCCGTCTGTCTGTCTGTCCGTCTGTCTGTCTGTCTGTGGGCAGTAGACACTCTGGGCTCCCGTGGCATTAGTGCACAAAGGGAGACTGGATCGATGGGAATAGACATTGGGGACAAACATGCCAGGGGGTTGGCTTTGTGACTGGCCGATGCTGAGTTTTAATTCCCTGCCTTTGTACGGATCGTGGCTTCTTCATAGTCTATTTCTGTGTTGAGGGTTTTCTTTTAGAGAACAGATATACATGCATAGAGCCATGATTTGTTGGTGGGTGAGTGTTTGAGTCCAGAGAGGGCTGTCCAATCCATGTGGTGGATCTTTAGAAAACATGAAAGAATACAAAATACAAAATCAGACATTTTCTGAGATTAAAATGACAAAATTCCAAGATTGTTTTTGTCAAAGAACTACATCACTTCACGTGCAAGGTTGGGTCAAGTCATATTAGCATGTTGCTTCCACATTATGTATGCTGGGGACAGAAGGAGAATTTCAGTATCTATGTTGTCATTATTTAGCCAAAACTCATTAATGGTAAAGGGTGGGCAGCTTTGCCTTGTATATATATATATATATATATATACACACACCCACATGTGACAATTCACACAATGATATTCACTAAATATTCAAGTTCCTTTGACAACCTGGTCATACAACATGATCAGTTTAGATCTCTAGACACTTGGATGAGTAAATCTCTGCTTCAGCTTTGGACTGTTTTATATTTGGCAGTGTGTTAATGATGGTCTCAGTTAGTTGTGTGGTTGAAGCAGAGAGAGACCATGTCTAATTTGCCAGGCAGTGAACGAGACAATTCGTAGACTTTGATCTAAAAGCCTGTGATACGTGTCAACAGATAGAAAATGTCAGAAGAAGCTGCTGCTGGCTGTCAGGGATCTCATCTCTTGTCCTTCAGACTTCCATTTTTCCCTCAGGAAACTTGTCATGTAAGACTTACATGCCATTTAAAGTAGGTAGTCACCTTACCAAAAATGTATTTCATAAATTATGCATTCAGCTGACATTGTGGTCTAAAGTGATTTGCAATAAACTGGTGGGGTGTCAGTCTTTTGCTCCATGCATTTTGCAGAATACATATTAATACACATGTTGACAGACACATTGGGAGATTGCAGAAATTGAGCCTGTGGCTCTAATAACCGAACAGTAAGCGTCTCCAGCCTCACTGTCGGGTAGCTTACTGGTTAAGTATTGCTACAGTCTTACAGGGATGTATGTATGGAAATAGCTTCATAAATAGAGGAAGTATGCAATGAGCAAGCAGAGAAGTACAATTATACATTTCTACACACAAATTGATTTTATAAAATGGATGAAGTACAACTAATTATATTCTCCATTAAAGTACAGCAACACAATGACAATATTCATACAAAACAGCAAAGACAGGACACTCAAAATACAGCAGGTAAAATAAGTATTGAACACGTCACCATTTTTCTCAGTAAATATATTTCTAAAGGTGTTATTGACATGAAATGTTCCCCAGATGTCAGTAACAACACATGCAATCCACACGTGCAAAGAAACCAAAACAAATAAGTTCAGAAATTAAGTTGTGTGTAATAAAATGGATTGAGACGGGGACAGTATTGAACACGCTTACTGACATGTATTTAATACATTACTATTTAATAATGACGCTTCAAGACGCTCCTGTGTGGATGAACTCGTCACATGCGTTGCTCAGGTGGGATTTTGGCTGAT
This sequence comes from Bovichtus diacanthus, assembly GCA_943590825.1. Classification (NCBI taxonomy): domain Eukaryota; kingdom Metazoa; phylum Chordata; class Actinopteri; order Perciformes; family Bovichtidae; genus Bovichtus; species Bovichtus diacanthus. The sequence continues at coordinate 6,331,578 of CALSBV010000422.1, forward strand.
TCTTCCACAAACAGTCTTCACATCTTGAAGGTTCTGTGGGCCTCGTCTATGAACTCTGATCATTACTTCTTTCTATAGATGTTCTATTGGATTGTAGCAGCTTCATTTTCTGTCTCTGAAACCAACAGAGTTTCCTTGGCTGTGTGTTTGGGATCATCGTCTTGCTGAAATGTCCACCCTCGTTTCATCTTCATCATCCTGGTAGATGGCAGCAGATGGTTATTCATCCTTCCTTCAGTTATATGAAGTTTGCCAGATGTTCCCACCTCCACACTTCACTGTTGGTGTGTTTGGGGTGTGTGCAGTGCCATTTGACCTCCAAACATGGTGTGTATTATATCATCCAAAGAGTTCAGTGTTGGGCTCATCTGACCAGACTATATTCTCACAGTATTTCACAGGCTTGTCTAAATGTTGTGCAGCAAACTTTAAACGAGCTTCAACATGCTTTTTCTTCAGCATGGAGTCTTGCGTGGTGAGCGTGCATACAGGCCATGGAGTGCATGACTTATTGTTTTCTTTGAAACACTTGTACCTGCTGATTCCAGGTCTGTCTGAAGCTCTCCACAAGTGCTCCTTGGCTCTTGGACTCTTCTGATCATTCTTTTCACTCCTCTGTCAGAAATCTTGCGAAGAGCAGCTGCTCGTGGCTGGTTTATGGTGACATGATGTTATTTCCACTTCTGGATTATGGCCCCAGCAGTGCTCGCTGGAACATTCACAAGTTTAGAAATCTTTCTGTAACCAAAGCTATCAGGATGTTTTGCAACAGTAAGGTTGTGAAGGTCTTGAGAGCGCTTTTCTTTCACCCATCATGAGATGTTTCTTGTGTGACACCTTGGTGATGAGACCTTGTTAGAGGCATCAGCTGGGACTGAACCAGCTGATATTAAGTTGCACTGACATCAGGCAGGATTGCTTTCTCATGACTGATAGATGTCAGCTGGTGCCTGGGCGTTCCATGCCTCTGTGCTCCTCCCTTTCTTCATGTGTTCAATACTTTTTCTCTGTGTCATTCCATTTTATTACACACAACTTAATTTCTGAACTTATTTCTTTTGGTTTCTTTGCATGTGTGGATTGCATGTGTCGTTACCGACATCTGGTGAACATTTCATGTCAATAGTACCTTTAGAAAAATATTTACTGAAAAATGGTGACATGTTCAATACTTATTTTACCTGCTCTATATCATTATTATAATATTGGAATAAACAGTCTTAACTGTGCTGAATTCAAATTCTTGATAATGACATTTAATCAAATGAGTTGAGAAGTAGTTCATAGTCCAGATATCACTGGGCATTATCACCAAACTTACCAACAGCACTACGGAGCTTTCAGCCTCTTTTAACTGGTTATTTTGGTTTTACAGTACATTGACTGTATGGTTTAGTTTACACTATCAACCTTAAGCCCCAATATTGGGCATAAAAGCTCTGATAAGCCGCTGCACACTCCTACCCCAACCAAATGGCAAACAGCAAGTAGCTGGTGAAGGAAAGTGAACATCTACGAGCTACAGAGCAGATTTCTTTTGTGGAGTTTGTGTTGATCAGACTAAGGTTAGATCATAATCTGGTTAAAAATCCAGGATATAGGCTGCGTTTTACTGCTATGATTGAGACAAAATGAATGAGAAATATATCCATTTCAATTTCAGTAACTGTAATTGCATTATTTAAATTGAAATTAGTTACATTTGTAGTAACTGCCAAAAGTAGTGGAATTACAGTAACATTACTCCCAACACTGCTGGGGACACAGCTTGTGGTGGCTGTGAATCTCTTTTTGTCCTCTAGTGACAAATAAAATCAATTAATGTAGATTTATCCTGCAATGACTGAACTCATTGTGAACACAACACTGACACATTATCAGCTTTCAAGTTGATAAAGTTCAAATATCCAGTAGTTTTTCCAGTAACATTATCATTTAAAAAACCTAATGAATGCTCCACTATGTTCAGCAGCTTTTTCTGTGAGGGGCGAATTCACAAAAGGAATGTGCGGTGTTGGAACACTGGTACGCCTCACACAAGTGTCACCATTATGTATGGGCTTCTGGTATGAGCCTGTTATGGTTATTAACACAAAATAATGCTAATTAATATCAATAAAACTATTGATATTCCTAAACTCACAAATAGGGGTTGGTAATAAGAGGCACTACAATGAAGTAGGTACATTAGCTCAAAAAAGACATTAACATGGCTATATATTTATTAATCACTACCTAACTAACAAATTAATAATATTAATTAATATGACTTAATTTACACAAAGTCACCTCAATGGGGACACCACCTCCTCCTCAAAATCTCTGAATCAGAGAATGAAAACCTGTTAGGGATTTCTTAAGGGAAACACAATTAGCGTTTCTGCTGCGTTGGGATCTCTGCAGGTATTTAATAAACTTAAAAATGATTTCAAAAATTGCAAATATGACACTGTAATTAATATTTTCCTAATTAATGATGTATTATTTTAACCACTTGGATATGTGTGCTCGGCTGATCAGAGGCTTATATGGGCACAATGAACGGAGAGAAGTTCAAAGAGCCCAAGTCTGACCCGAGTCCGAATCGACTCAGACTGACTCTCACCCTTCACAACCAACACCTTGGCATCACAAATGTATACTTGGCCACATGGATAAGTGCAGTCAGATGCAAACAAAAGGGCAAATTGCACTTAGCTATAAAACTGGATGGATGTGTTTGCGCCGTAATATCATTAATGCAATATATTTTGTGAATCGGACCTTGCGATAGGGCAGGTAGCGGTTGCAACTGATGCACAATTCGTGGAGCCATTTGGGGTTTTCATATTGTAATTTTATACATCGTTATGACAAAGATAGTGATTATAGCCACTTTAAGAAGCAAGACTACTAAATTGGAGAATTGAACATGATACTCTTTCTTCATATTCCGCATAATTTGCCAGTGAATTACCTTTTTTACAGCAGACATTTTGGCTCAGTAAAAGCACATGTGTTACTAATAGCAATCACAATAGCTCCGTTTTAAAAGACTCAACACCAGTGAGCCACATACAAGGAGCCTGGAACTATCAAAAGGATTTTTTAATGTTATTAATTACATCTGTGCATTTTCTGTCAAAAGACCTGCCTCCTTCTGCCATCTTGACAGACCAGAGTAAGAGGATAGACACACTGAAGTCAGTGAGCCAATGACAGCATGTCATGTCTCGTCAAATTTGTTAAAGCTTTTCATGTTGTAGTTATTATTGTATTTTATTTAGTGTGTTAGTCAGGTTTATGTTTAGTATAGTTCATGTTTATTCTTAGTTGGTTTTAGTCACGTCTTGTCTGTCATTGCACTTCCTGTTTTATTTCGTACTTACCTCTTGTCCCTCCTCTCAGATCCCTTCACTTCCTGCCTTTGTGTGGTTTCCCGCCATCGTCAGCATCTGCCCCGCCCCTGATTGTTTCCACCTGTGCCCACTCCTCTCATGTATAAACAGTCCTGTCTCCTCTTGTCTTCTGTCACTTTGTCTTGTTATGTGTCTGTGTCATGAACCAGTGTACCAGCAGTATCTCGGACGTTTTGGTAAATCTGCTTTGTGAGCTTTTTGAATTTGTCCTACCTTTTGCAAGTAAAGTATTTGATTTTACACTTTACATCTGTCTCTGGTGTCGTGCATTTGAGTCCTCCTACCCTGTCTCTGAGGTCGTGACACCGCATCAATTGATGCTGCATCAGTGCGGACATCTTTTTCCTCTCTTTAAAGTTGTTCATGCCTCATAAACAACAGTGTGTTTTGTGTTTCAATGAAACTGATTTTTTTTTCTGATAGATTATGTCAAATAGATAACTGGCCACAACTAAATGAATGGAGAGTGATTACTTATTGTAACACCATTCACCATTATAAACCAAATGTATAAACCCTTGAATTCACTCGACATCATTGATGGTGATAGATTGCGAAATTGGGAATTGCAACACAGAGTATCCCGCTGTGTGGTGTTGAATTTGTTGTGTGTTTTTTTGTAGTTTCCATGAGTGACACTCCACAAGATCTGCCGGACTGCAATTTTGTTTTAAACTTCTCATCACTCATCTACTCAGACATTACTATTCATGCATTCTTCAGAAAAATTATCATTATCTGTAATCTGTTATATGTCTTGTCTTAGTCATTTTTGTTTTACCTGTGTTTTATTTAGCTTAATATTATTAATGCCACTTAGGGCTGGCTCAGGCTTGCCTTGGACCAGCCCCCTGTTATGCTGCTATAGGCTTAGACTTACACTTACACCTGTCTCCTCCTCCTTTCTTTATCTCTTTCTCCTCCTCTCCCTCTCTATCTGTATGCATTCATCTCCCTTAAATGCATGTTACTAACTCATCATCCACGTTGTATTTTCAACTATGTTGTTTATTCTGTACACACGTCTGCACGTCTGTCCGTCCTAGGAGAGGATCCTCCTCAGTCTCTCCCTGAGCTTTTGAACATGTTTCCTCTTTAATTGTGGGGTTTCTTTTTCTTTTTTTGTTTCCTTGTGCAGTGCGAGGGTCTAAGGACAGAGGGGGTCGTATCCTGTACAGTCTGTAAAGCCCACTGACACAAATGTGTAGTTTGTGATATTGGGCTATATACGGTAAATAAACTTGATTTGATTGCAAGTTTCATGCCATGCAATTGTTGCACAAAATGTGTCAATGTAAAATAGGCAGTGACTCAGATATGCCTTAAACAATTATTTCTGAATGACATTAAATGTTCGATAACATGATACACCATATGCTTATCTAATTAAAGGTTGAGTCATACATCTTAAATCGAATACATTTAAATTAGATTACATTGCAGAGTGGTTGTTAAATGTTGTTTGATCAAGACAAGTTAGATAGCAAGCCGCCGCCTAGTCAGTCAGACTGTGGTGGGCTAAGTAGGTCACACTGTCCGTGAGGAAAAAAGAAAGGGAGGGAAGGATAGTGGGGTAGATGTTGCAAATATGATGAATAATTTTGAAAAGTTTCCAAAAGGAAAATGTATCAGGATGGCAAAAATAACGTTTTGCATCTGGATTTGGAATGTGCATAATAGTCACAAGTAAATGCAATGTGATTATATTTATTAGCTACCCTCCATAGGAATGTATAATTTTTTTGTTACTTTGCAGCCTACATCATGAGCCAGCTGGTTCACTTCTTAATTGGCTCTTTTTATTTGCAATATGGAATAAATTTACATTACTAAAATTCATGACATGTCACTCTTGGATGAAATTCTACGAGGTACAATTTTGTCCAAAAAAGAGAGTTCACTTTACTGCAGTAGAGAAGCAAAACACGGGAACTTTCCTTGGGTCTTGAGGAGATGCAATGTTCATTCAGAGACAAACTGAAACCTACATTGTACATTTGCTGCCACTTGACAACTTAACTTTTAATTTCTCCTCTGCTCTCTATCACTGTTTGCTCTGAGCACGTCCACCATCACTATCTCTCTCTCTCTCTTACTTTCTCTCTCTCCTTCTTGACCACACACACTGCGCACTGAGCTATTCATTAAAGGAGCTACGCTACTCTTATTACACAACGATAGCATGAACTTCCTGTAATTGTTCCGGAAATCTGAACCATCCAAGAAAAACAAACCAAACCATGGTTCAAATTGATCTGTACCGACACCATCTCTTTTCGTCAGACTAGGGTTGTTTGGTCCGAGCCATGGAGGTTTCACAGCTGTAATTTGGTCCAGATCAAACGATCTCACGAGGAAGCAAAATGTATATCTGTTTAACCTAGCCAGTGTGTTATCATTGATATATTAAGAAAAACTGGACATCGTCTTCCAAAATGGCCACCAATCATTCTCATTAAAATTTCCTTACAGCCGTTTGTTTTGTAAAGAAAACAACCAAGATCACCTCCGTCATTTCACGCTTGCTTTAATGATCCCTGCTAGCGAGTCAGTAGCTTTCTCGTTCGGTCAGTGTGCGCTCTACTAGAGCAGTTGTCAAGTAAACGGAAGGTCGGTGGTTCCATCCATCAAACTGCCACAGCATACTGTCCTTGGACAAAATACTGAACAACAAATTGCTCCCGATGGCATTGCCAATGGTGTATAAATGTGAGTGTGAATGGGTGAATACTGACTTGTGTTGTAAAAGCACTTTGAGTGGTCACAAAGACTAGAAGAGCGCCCTATGAATGCATTCCATTTACCATTTACCAAATAAGCACCTGAACTTTCTCCTACAATTAACGTGATGTTGTGCCAAGCAGCACTTTGTTTATATTTTGATCTGTAATCCCAGAGACTACAGTAATAACCTCCTACACAGAAGTTTAACCAAACACGGAAATAACTGGCCCCCCACTGCATCAGTTCTTCCACAGATCACTGTGGAGCCTCCAGGGCAGGTCTGGTCTCATTTGCATAAAGTTACAACTTTAGAGCAACGCCAGTCATATTTAAAATGCTGGCACGATCTGAGATCTGTGATTCATGGAGCTGAACCCAGGCTGGAACAGGTGGTAGTTCTAGTCCTAAAGACATTAAGTCTTCGGAAAAACTTCGGTCAACAGCAATGTAGGGTTCCGGAGAAGAGGCAGATATATTCCTCCTTACAGATCCCCCTGCTTTCCTGCATTGTGAAGAACATGGCACAACTCTCCACAGCCAGACACCTGGCGAGCGATAGTTTTGAGCTTTGTACAAACAACAGAGAGTTTCAGAGGCTTAACATCTCTCCTCTTATACACATGTCATATGATATTCAGCGTAGTCTCTGCTTTAGTTTTGTCATGGAGAGCTGAAGTCACTGATCTGCCAGAGCCACATGAATGATGTTGCTATCAGGGATCAGTGTTCCCATCACTTTATGCCCCAGTTGCCCAAACATGGTCAGTTCCGTAGCTGTAACGAGACAACACAGCTCTTCTGGTTGCCTGCGGGCTGTTGTGTTGATCTGCCTGTGCATGTGTGCGCGTGGGTGTGAGGATGTCTGTGAGCTGTGATGGAGTCATTCCATGTCAAAATTGGATTTTCAGAGGAGGATATTTTCTTTCAGATTTGAATGAATGTATTTCCATTTTGTCTGCATGTTCTAAAAGGAGTCATTTCAACTCAGAGCTTCCGTGTCCTGCTTTACAGAACAAGATGAACACACACGGGACAAACATACACACACTTGTACTCTTCTACTCGCCCCCTTTCTTCCCTTCATCTCCTCCCTTTGTCACTTCTTTCCTCGCCTCACTTCTCGGTGCTGTGATCTTCAGCGTGCTGCATCATTGGTGAAGCCACGTGCTCTCTGTTTATCATCAGCAAGGGGAGGGAGATAGAGAAAGAGAGATAGAGGGAGGAAAACTCTGCATCCCTCTCTCTCTCTCTCTCATTTGGTTTAGTGCACCCACAGACACACACACACACACTCGGCAACGTACATTATTCCAATCCATAGCAGCCTGAGGGACGCACAAGCGGACACAGAGAGCAGAAAACAGCTAAAGCAGACTATCGCCTGGAAAAGATCTGAACTACACCACAGGTACAGTAAAGCTTTATCCCTCGGGAGCACGGCACAGTTTTTGTCTGGGAATGTCTGTGAAGTGTTTTTTTTTTAATCAAAACCAGGGCTCTCAAACTCTTTGTGAAGCTGACATGAGCAGAATATTTGAACTGTCTAGGAAAGTAAGAACGAAGCGCCGGTATGCTGTGGCTGTTTCGTGTTAGGGGACAACGGGAGGAGGATGTTAAAATGAGGACAAGAGTTTTGGCACAATGTGTGTGCATACTGCTGCTGAGGCTTTGTGCTCTTATACTTTACTTCACCCTCCCCTGCCCTCCCCACTACACACACACACACACACACACACACACACACAGCCTCTGTATTGGAGTAAATAGCGTGGGGACAGGTTGATTTGATTGTCCCCGCGGAAAACAAAGTGCGCCGTTTACACAACAGCAGTGCCTCTCAACACAACTAAATAGATTAGCATGTGTTTGAGCTGAAAGGCAATATATTTACAGTAAAATAATAATGTTGGGTTTATGTGTTGAAGTTACTGCTTCTAGAAAAAGTCTTTGTTTGTACTTTGACTTACCACCACGGCCCCAAGTCTAAAGGGGCATATAACTGCAGAAAGGAGCACTAAAGAAAAATAATGTTTGGTTGTCAGCAGAGTCGGGTGAATGATGAACCTACAGCAGGTGGGAGTCATAAAAGTGGATTGAATTTGGTGCAGGCTTGTGTTAGCCGTGCCCCCAATCTGCTTGCATTTGCTGAATGCTGCTGGCAACACCTGAAAGAGTGAGGCTGTAAATGCATGATTGCATTACAGTAAAAATAAAGTAGTTGTGGATTCACTTTTGGAAAATAAAGACCCAGTTAGGTACTTTAATATGTTCAAACGCCTGTATTCTACCTGGATAGTCTTATTTGCAATTGTAACTAATTGTAAGTACTACATCACAAGACTCACAATAATTTTTTTTTTTTCAAAGGGCCTGTTTGGGTCAGACCATCACTAGACCATCAGCAGAAAGATGAATATGTAGCACAGTAAATGTAACTCTTTGTCCCCACTCTTTGTAAAAGCGATGCTGTTAATGTTCAACTTTTTTTTGGTCCTCTTATATCATTTCTCCCTAGGATCCAGAACTCCGCTGCCCTTATCGTTTCTTGCAGGAAGTGTTTTCACGTTCTATTTTAAAGCCATACAACTTATTGTCTTTTTTTTTCTTCTTTCTGCTCCATCAGCATGAACATGAAACAGCCACTGAAGCCGGGCCTGTCTTCCCTTTGGGAGCGGGTTTGTTTCTCAGCTCGGGGTTTATAAATAGATTTATAAAGAGCAATACACTCCTGCTTTTGTTCCTACACGAACTACGACACATCATTGCTCCAGTTAGCCCATATTTGGAGAAAGGATTTTGGATAGGAGTTTTTTGGATAGCAATAGCTAACTATTTACCAGAATCCTTCACAAATATAAGTGTGAAACTAGAATTAAAGTAAAAAAATGTCTTTTACTTAGTTTTCTTCAGTGCCCTATATTACTGTAACATTACATCAATTCCATTGATTGGAATCAGCGGGTCACATATGGACATAGGACAGACCTGCTGCTGTCACTTTTGACAGAGTGGTTATTAACCGGACCTGTGAAAGCCAGACCTCCTTCCTTTATATAATGCAGGATGAACAAAGCAAGGGACTCAGCAGATGTTGGAATAACATGTTGGAGTACAAATGAGGGCTAACCAGCTTTAACTTTCAGAGTGGAGTATAAGCTTAACAACAGTTTTTTCTAAATGTTAAAAGTAGTGAAGGGACAGAAAGTTTAACTCACCAACAGTTGATAACCAACAGTACAGTTTGCAGGCTTGTTGAAAAGAAGGGGAAAATGTTATCACGTTTGTAGGATATTTCAGTTTTCAGTTTGACTGTTCTTTAGATCCTGATCCTAATATGTTTTATTTATTTATTCATACAGTTATTCATATGAGTTATGGGTTTAGACGTTTCTGAGATTCTGGCATGCAGAGCTTGCTCTGTTTCTTGTTCTGTTTTGGAACAACTCTTCTTGCACCTTGGAGTCCCCAAGTCCCCCCCCCGCCCCCGCTCCTGCTCCCACATTATCAACAATGGAGGTTGGCACTGCAAGTGAGCCACTGGAAAAGCAGCGCTGTTATTACTGTGTTTGCATGCTGATATGTTTCCTCTATGCTCGATGTTTCTGTGAGATCTCTGCTCTAATTAGCTAGCTTCCTCGTGTCTGATGGGAAGTGGGACTACCGTATTATTTATGTACATTTCAGTCTGTGTTGTTGCACTTCTGTCTGGCTACTATTAGAGTTGTAACACTAACAGTTAATGCAGCATTAAAGCATAAAAACACATCAATGTGTTATTGATGATGAGATCTAATAACTACAATAGCGTCAGTAACTTAATCACGGAACAGTCTTCTTCTATTTATTGTTAACCTTCACATTTCTCTCCCTTGTCTTTTAAGGCCATTTCCACAGGATCTTATTACTCTCTGTCTCCTATAATGGTTCCTTCTGTCTGCTCTGTGTAGTTTTATTGCATGGGGTCTCCTCTTATAATTATGTGGATCTTATATCTGCCTTTGCACCTGCAATGCACCAGCACCAGTACAGTAGATCTTGTCTCTTGTATTTTTATACCCACTGCTAGATGGGGCCTGGATTGTTTTGGAACTTCCCTCCCAAGGCTGGCTGCACGGTTCCACAGAGCCTCCTGCAGACCATGTACGTAGGATCGTGAAGCCACTGTACCTACATAACGTACCATACCGTGCCACACAGGCCACTCCGTTATCTGGCCTGTGTGGATTTATCTATGGCATTTCCGTCCATCCGTTCCATTCTGTCAATCAGTCAGTCCAGTGTCACATATTCATTCCGCAGCAGCAGGCAAAAGCCCACAGATCCAATGACAATTCATCATCTAGTTATTAAACAAACGTGCAACAGGTCGAGGAGTCCATCTGTCTTCTGACAAATATCTATTTAGAAATCATTTGTAAATCATAACATACTGGAACAGATACTGGATTAGGCTGGGAGCAAAGCCAGACCCTGAAACTGAAAAATCCCTCAACAACATTTGGTGCCAGCCTATTTCAGGTGACACACTGTGTCAGGGAGACTATTCCAGCGTGAGTGGTTTGCTCATCCCTTTCACCTTTTCATGTTTGTATATAAATCGGAACCAGATGCAACAAAGAATACTATCTTTAAATAAGCTTAGACCTCTTGAGCTCATTGACTCCCATTCAATTCAGACTTTGAATTTGAACACAGTTTTTAAAAAGAAAAACTCAGCACTTCTATTTGGTGCTGCATCACAATGCTAATAACACTGTTTCAAATGACATAACGGCTTGTAAAACACAGCCAATGACTGCATTATAACATGTCAAATGGATGCTTTTCCTCTCCAAAATGAAACGTTCACCCATCAGCTAATGCTTATTGTGTTTACATTAAGAACCTCTTCCTGTCAATCACATCAAGATAAAAGAAGAACCAAAACAAGTTCACCACTTATATCATGTGAAATGCTTATTTTAGACAATCATATAATAGATTTGCTTGCTATAAATAATGATTTATTTGAGCCTTGAACACCTTTACACCATTGCCAGAATACCTAGAATTAAATGTGCTCCCAGTTCAACCATGCTGGTTTGTTTTGGGTTCAAAGTTGATGCTTGGTTGATGTAAATGGATTTCTGGGATCTGCATTTATTCATTAAAATCTGCAGTCGCATAAAACTGTATGCTTAATGGTTACATTCATGCTGGCATTGTCCTTTTCATAACCTCACTCTATTCATAAGAACTAAGGACCACAGTTGAAAATGAGCTTGGGACAGTTCATGTGGAGTTACATTTCACTTGTAGACGCTTGCTTGGGGTCAGATGTGCTTTGTTTTTTGCATTTGCTAGGTTCAAAAAGTGGCTGCACTGTATCAGATTTTGTTTCTGTAATTCGTCAAGTACATCATACACTTTGAGAACAGGATTCCCAATAACCAATAACTACCTCATTTATATTTTGATGAAAGTTCAGTCCCAGGTTTCCTGTAGCCTAGGCAACAAAAACATCAGAGCATTGGCCCAAATCCTGTAACCCACTCAAGTTTTCGGGTCCTGATACGACTTTACTCTGTGATTTTTAGGTAAAGTAACCCTCATTAGTTAATAGTACCCAGGAACCAGGAAGAAATGGAGCATAACAGCATGGCCCGTCGTCACACACACACATTGTTTTTCTCAGTGTGTCACCCATCACCTTTGAAATGCCAGCCTGACTGTCCTGTGTGAATGTCTGAGTCAGGCTGGGAAAGAACTGCATGTTCCACACATCTCTGCGTGCATAATATTACATATTTGTGATGTGCCAGTGTGCACGCAATGTAGCTCATCTTCAACTCAGCAACGGCATTGAAGTGTAGTGTATCTGCGGTGATAAAGATTACCCCGGTCAATGTTCCCAAACATGGACAAAAAGACAGACAGACCTTTTCGTGTTCACGTGATGACTGCAGAAGAGGACCTTCATGCTCAGACTGTTCAGGGACAGGGCAGATGGCATGATGTGTTGGAGTGAGAGGGATCCATTCATTCAGGGAATGCTGCTGCTGACGTATTGGTTATTGAACGTCTGTGCTGTGGTCACTAATGGAGGACGTCTAATAAAATGGAGGGTGGCAGTTTCACATAATGTGTGGAGGCATGATGTTGCCTTTTGCCCTCAGGTTGTTTGTGAGTTGAGTTGTCATTCATTACAGAACTGAATGCACCTTGTTCTCAGGGGGAAAAAAAGCAGAAATTATGTGAAATGTCGCTGAATACAGATTGCTACTGAAATAGAAATGTGATCCTTTTCTCAATAACTGACGTGCATTAATTAGCGGGTTATTTATACAGAACTAGAATAGCAGCCTGGCAAGGATCATAATCCATCGCGCTAAAAATAATACATGTGCTGTGTTTCCGTATCACCTCCTCCAATTCCTTTCAGTGTCTGTGAGGGAGCAACAACCAGAGGAAAACTCAATCTGATGTTATGTAGTTACTGTATCAACACAATAAGATCTGAATGCTAAAAGTTTCAGAATAACAAGTGCAATGAATGAAAATAACTCTGAGAGAGATTTGTTTGTGGTCTACCGGTCCAGTGTGAACATATTTCCTATGAAAACACGCTAACATTGCTGTAGGGCAATTGGGTTTTACAAGTCATCAGAGAGCCTTACCTTTATCCTTCATTACTCATGGTGTTGAATTCAAAATGCTTCCACATATGGTTTGGTTTCATGATTTCTCTGGTCAGCACAGTTTGCCAGTTTTCTCCATGTTGTACTGGCAGAGACAACACAAACAGCCTTGTTTCCTGTCTGTCTCTCCACTGTAACTATCAAAAAAAGCAAAAGCGGCAAAAAGAAAAAAAGACAAATGAATCATTCTCGGCACATAAAACCAGAAGTAACTCCTATGGCTCGATAACTCTATGGAGTGAAACAAAAAACAGCATGTCTTTCTGTAATTTGGGTTAACGGACCCTTTCATTTGTTTTCTCTCATTACATCTCTCTTTATTTTGTATAGATAACCCCCAAAGATTTTCTTCAGGTTTTTTTCTAAAATCCTCTCTCTGGGGAGTGATAGCCCCGTTATCCCTCTACATGATTTGGCTTTACAAATCAGTCCCAGTCATAAATAAAATACTTCTGACTGCTGTTGGAGTTCTGATCTGTTTTCAGTGGACACTGTCATAAAGCCATGTGTCTCTGAAGGAAGCGACTGCGGTTCGCTCAGGAAAGCATTCCTCCCCTCAGCGCTCCACTGAGCTGGCCTCCTCGACATCTGGTTCTCAGTTTGGTTCAGGAAGGAGTCCGGCTAACAATCCCTCTCCCCTCGGTGTACTGCTGGTGGCCACACACTGTCTGTCCGTCTGCCCTGCTGGCATCCACCCTGCAGCCCTGTGGCCCAGCATAGAAACACACCCACTAGAATGGATATTTGGTTCCATTTTTCAGTGCGTCTGGTGGGATGATCCAACTGAGACGTTGAGCTTGAGCCAAATGAATAACAGTCATGGTGTGCGAATGCTGGTGAGTAAGGTGGAGATGTAAAGTTTAGCTGTGGCTTGTGGTCTTAGCAGGTGGATGAGAGGTTAATGTCTCAACACCTCAGCACGACACAAGTGATTGTTGATGCATGTTCATAAAAAAAAAAAAAAACTGGGCTAACTAGCGAGAGGTAGATGGGACCGTTTTAGCTTGAAGTTCGTATTTTCTGAACCCGGAGACGAGTTAATAACAATGCAGAGCTATAACTCAGTGAGGCCCAACACTGATGTTGGCTGTCGGCTTCCAGGTCATCACAACGGTGTTGGATGGGGTTGTGGTCAAGGGCTCTGTGCTGGCCAGTCAAGTTATGCCACATCAAACTGGGTAAAGCATGTCTTTATGGACCTGGCTTTGTGCACAGGGCCATTGGTATGTTGAAACAGGACATTTTTCAATTTGCTCATAAAAAACCTTGAATGGAAATGCAAAGAAATCTTGAAATATCACAAAACAAGTTTACACGCCTAGCTGAGGTGGAAAAGTTCAAGCAAAATGCAACAAAATGCAATGAAAACAGATTTAGCGAATAAATGATGACATACATGAAGCATGTGACTTCAACATCCACTGAAGCTCCTGACCGCTCCGCACAGAGCTGATGTAACCTTCCTCACATTAATACATGAAACAAACACAAATGTCTGATTTCCATCCAGTTTTTCTACATAGTTTTACACCGTTTCAGCTTCCACTGGTGCTCTTTTAATTCCCTCATCTTGTTGCGCATTCTTCTCTGCATTGGTGAAATGGTCTTCTGCACCTCCTTCTAATAATCACGTAAATGGATGGAAAAATAGCATTCATTCACATTCTTCTCAAAATTCGGTTAAAATTTTCAAGAATTTTGGAAGGAAACCTGGCTACTGTAGCTGGAAGACAACTATTATACTAAAATATAGTGTGATGTAGCGCCTTTGGTTACAACTGAGGAAAAGCAACAACATGCCAGGAGAACGTCACCTGTCTGAATGCATGGTGCCAGCACATGTGTCCATCTACGTTTACCACATAGTGCAGCATGATTTACAAACACATGACTTAGGGTGGAGCTCATGTGGTGACAGTTAGTTTGATATCAGGCTTACGGTTATGAGTTACAGCTGCAGAAGAGGCAACAAAATATTATCGCAGCTTTTATTTTGCTGGGACATGGATTATGCAGGTTTTCAGCATTAGTAAAAGTTGTCTTATCAAACTTTACTCACCGCCCACAAATGTGTTGAGCAAAGTCCCAGCTGTTAGCACATCCCCGCGTGGAGCAAGGTGATGATCAAGAGTGTGCTGAGCCTTTCCTGAATAAAAGAAAGGTGAACATGACCACATGGGTGCCACTGGTCTCTTGTCTGTAGTCCCGTTAAGGAGGAATTAACGAGGCGAGTAAATATATGCAAACCCAGACATCAGTGGGCTTCACTTTCATCACACCTGCTCACTCACACCTCAGGCAGTGCCGGCTCTTCATCCAGCCAACACTCTCCTTCAAAGCGAGGAACATATTTGAGGTTACACATCAGAGCAGTTAGTCAAGTTTTGCATGAAATTATTCTTGGCATGCAGGTTGTCGTCACTGCTGGTGCTCACAAGGTATCCAGACGGTCTTTTACATTGCATTTCCACTCTAAGATTCATTTAAAAAAGAGTCAGAGATACAGCTGGAATCAATACCTCATTTATTTTTTTGAATATAAAGAAATATTAAAATTGGAAATGTGTGTAAAAAGTATATTCAGTGCAATGAACTGTGCCCCATTGTTACGTATTACATATAGCATAATATAAAGCATGTCAAACTAATTGTAATCTTCATCAGCAGTTATTGTGTAATTCTAGATGTTTAAATTTCCAAAACTGACTGATCTGCTGACGAAAATCATGTGATATGATTGAAAGCTCTTGAACAGCTACTGAGCCGCTGTTTACAAGACCAACATCAATATTACAATCGCAACCTCATTTAGTGATGTGCTTTTTTTGTATCCAATTTTCTGTGAATTTATAATTTTCCAGGTTTCTCTCTTTATATTTGGTCAGAGAGAGGCATCAATCTTTTCTCTTCATATGGGAATTTAAATTGGTCTCAAATTGAATTCTAGGTAGCATTAAAGAGCTGGATTTGTCCTTTAGAAACATGCCAATACTCTAAGTAAATGAATAAATAATGGGAGAGATTACAGAGGTTCAGTGCTCAGTCGTCTGCTCTCATCGTCACTGACTAACATTAGCCCCGCCCACAGTCTTCAGGGCGCCGCTCTCTCACACCCCAAATCTGATGCCACCTCTGAGAGGAAAGGTAGGGCAAAAGCAGAGCTCTGAGGGAGTGTGTTGTCACAAGTGTGAGCACCCCCGTGTGACTGGACGCTCCCTGCCCTGTGTCCTCTTCATTCCCTTTTATTTTACCTGAATCAGCTTGCTGTATGATATAAACACAGTACGTATGAATGCGAAAATACACGGCTTTGAATCCAAAACTGAGGCTACTTTTCTTACTGCCTTTAAAGCGGACTTTTTGGATACTGTGTGTAACATTTTTCAGAGATAAAAAGCTTTCATCTGACAGCGCTGACAAGGAAGCTTTTTATGCCAGAAGAGAAAGTGCTGCTCAGCCTGGAGCTGATAGCTGATATTTAATATTTAATCCTCCACTCCGACATTGATATATCTCTGCTCTGGGTAACTTCTCAGCCGCAGAAGACTCCTCTCAACATTCAGCAGCTATAAATGATTAAAAGTTTCACTTAAAATGGGGGAGAGAGCTGAGTTACTAACTGGGATTTAAAGTAAGCAGTGTCATGATTACGGCACTTCTTTTTTGGCATAAAGGTGTGGCATGTCAGCAGGTCATGCGTGGGGTGTGCACACCACGCAGACCAACAGGTTGGATGATGGTGATGAGAGGGATGATGTGTAGAAGTTAATGTCAGGCCATGTCAGTCAGGATTAACGTCTCCACTCTGCTTGACTGGAGGAAGCTCCATCGGGAATCACATCCACTTAGTTCAATAACACCATCGAGTCGTCAGGAAGGAAATAAGATGGTAGATAGATGATGGGATACTGCAGCTATTTAGATTCTTTCCTTTTTCTTTAATCACACATTTCATATATACTTACCTTTTCCTGAGCCTAACCCAGTTCTTTTGTTGCGTAAGTAAACCTAAACTAAGAACCTTAAAAACTAAGAGAACCTAAAAACTAAGAACCTAAAAACTAAGAAAACCTAAAAACTAAGAA
>CALSBV010000422.1:6365130-6394912 GCA_943590825.1 Bovichtus diacanthus
CTTTTCGCCATTATTCCGTTCTATTTGACAGGGGCTAGTCTAGGATTTGCGTGGCCAGACTGAAAAAAAATGCGTCTCTGGTATTGTTCAGGGGGCCGGGCCAAATGTGGAGGCGGGACGTATCCGGCCCGTGGGCCTTAGTTTGGGGACCACTGGTTTAGGTCGATGGGAGAAAAGCAGTCTAGACATATTTCAGGTGTTACAGCTGCTTTTAAGGTTCCTGTGGAAGGGATTAATTTGGTCTCTAATAATTATAATTTTATCATTAAAGAAGCTCATGAAGTCGTCACTACTAAGTGATAAAGGAACAGAAGGCTCAGTAGAGCTGTGGCTCTCTGTCAGTCCGGCTGCAGTGCTGAAAATTGCTGTGTAATTACTGTGCAGTGAGCTTTTCAGCCTCTTTTAGCTCAATGTTTTGATTTTTACATATTGTAGATTCTATTGTCAACAACTCCTTTTCCAGCAGCAGCAGGCAGCTGTTTTCAGTAATAAAACAAGCTCTGATAATTGGACTGTACACTACCTGCTCACCTCAGACAGACACAGCGTACACACTTACTGTTAGCATTTAGCAGTTAAAGAGCCAGAAGTAACCCCCAGGAGTAGGTGAAGAACAAAACAGAACTACAAGGAGAGTGAATATTGAAATACCATTCATCAGGTAACCTTAAACATGACACCAAATGAACAAATGTGTTGCTCTGTGTCTGCTGGATGAGTAAATAGGCACTTGATATAATGATCAATTAGCAATCAATGTAAGAGGTCATCAAAACAACATCAGAAATCAATAAAAGATATTAAAAATGAAAATAAATAAATGCTGCTCTCAGGACCTACGTCAGACCTACACCCGATAAATGTTCACTTACAGGAACACGAAATAGTCTAATTTACTGCAGTTTGCGTTGTTGTTTAGCTCATTTTCTAAAGATGTGTTAAAGATGTTACTATGTGTGTGTATGCAGCGATAGAGAACATATCATACATGTTTATAGGTAGATCTCATGTCTGGGTTGTGCAAACAGTTCTGTGCTGATGGATCAATAAACACACTATGGAGGTCTTATGGAAGAAAGAAAAAAAGCAAATTTAGAGACAATATGATGTACACAGATGGTCCTGGAGGCAAAATGGTAAAGTAATGGAAGCGGATCTGTAAGAAATCCAAGGAGAGAAGAAACCAGAATTTATCAAGGTGCAATAAGGATAAGGACATAATCATATAGGAACCTTGTTTTTCTGTGTTATTTTGAATCTTTCATGCTCAACGCTCATTGCTGTGCTGTCTGAAAGCACGTGGGCAGTATAGTGTTCTTTGGATAATCTGTCAATGAAGTTTGAGTGTGTGTAGGTGGCGCTCTATTCTTTGTCTGTTCAGCCATTTTGTCTGTGACTGCTGGTATTATTCATCCAGTTCTTCGTCTTTATTCCAGCTTTAAACAGTTCACAGTCCGTCTGATGCATATTGAGTTGATCTCCCTCACAGTCTGGAGGATCCAATGTCAGTCACAAGAGTTCCCTCCCATCTGACATAAGTGTGTCGGGTTTTATCCATAGACAAAACTATAAGCTATATGTCATTTCACAGAGTTTTAAAAATCCTGTTTTTGTCCTCCTCACTTTTATTGTTTCACGTAGATCTTTTTTCCAGGACTAATTATTTTTAATCCAACAAACTAGAAGAGTAAAATGAGTATTGTTTGTAGAAAAGAGCTTCCAGATATCAGCTGTGAGTACAGCAACTATGAAAAGGGTTATCTAGTGTGGTGTCAATCTGAAATACAGAATAGGAAAACATTTGACTAAAATAAACATTTCACTGTTTGTTATTTTGTAAGAAGATAAAGCAATAGTGAAGTCGTTATGAACAAGCAAAGTGATGACAGGCAGCTTTAAAGTTAGGGAGCAGGAGGAAGCGAGCTGCTGTCGTCTGTTCTCTGTTCTCATATTAATACTCCTCGTGGCTCCATTCCAGTGGCTTCAAAAAGGTCACACTCACCCATTTAATAAACTGGTCACAATGGGAGTGAGAGAATGAGGGAGGAGGTAGAGAGAAGGGAAGGAGAAGAAGCAAGAGGAGAAGAGAAAAAAAAAGGTTTGATTGTTTGATGTTTTATATATTTAAATGTACAGAACTGACAACATTTAAGATTACGAAGCTGTTCATGTTACAAATGCAGCCTACACGAACAAAACATCTCACTGGTGTGAGTTAGTGATCTGGTTGAGATGGCACAATGCACTTCATTCTGCTAGAGGTATTTGACATGACAGTCGCAGCACAGACAAACTTTACAGGTACTGTGATATGTAATAAACCAGTTCATCTACATCATCTGACCTGGTATGGTTTGATGTATGTACCATCAAACCATACCAGGTCAGATGAGGTAGATGAACTGGTTTATTACAGATTACAGTACTACCATGTCAGCATTCACCCATTCACACAGTCATTCATGCTCTGTACTGATAAACATTCACACACCATTGGCCATGCCATCGGGAGCAATTTGGGGTTCAGTATCTTCAGGAACAGCCAGGAACCTGCGCTTCAAAATATATATAATAGTATATTCTAACTGTATGTATAAAGTGTGAAAGGGATCGCTCATAATGATGAACCCACAAAGAATTATTAACAACCCTGCAGTTCCCCTCAGCTATACAAAGCGGTTTAGCATCTTTCAGCTCATTGTTTTGGTTTTATGGGACACACTTTTGGTCAGTCTCACAGCTGCCATGTGCGTCTTTTGCAGACACAGCAGGCAGCTGTTTACACTAAAAAAGCTCTGTACACTACAAGCCCAGCGCCAAACGATAAACAATAAAAAGTTAGCGATTAGCTGCTTAACATAGTGGAGCATTTAGAAGCTAAAGACCCAAGTGGCATCAACAAATCTATACAGGTCTAAATCAAAATCTAACTAAGATGTTTTCATAAGCTTGGATATTTTAAAAAGCCTTTAATGCACTAACAACAAAGAGTATCTTCTACTTTAGAGCTATTTGCACCATTGTGAAATGCATTTCATTCGGACATAAAGGCTTTGACCAACTCTATCTGATCTGCTCCGAAGGTCGTCACATTAGCTGTGACAGGTAGAGCTTTACTTTTAAAAAATAAATAAATCTGTACTGGCCTGATGTGGATAATTTGCTCATGTGGATTTCCCCTTGTTAGTAGTGTCTCTGACTCTGTAGGGTCACAAACACAAAGACACACTTCATCAGTTGCTGGGAGTGACTGTAAGTGACATCTGGGCTTTGTCTCTTTAAGGGTGTCAGATAAAAACACAGATTGTGCTGAACGACTGCCAGAGAGAGGAGAGACAACAGCGGAGGGCGAATGAGGTGGGAGAGAGAGAGACAGAAGGAGACAGAAGGGAAGAGACACAGAGGTGTTGTGTGTTGATGCCAGTGTGATGGTGTCACAAGCCCTGACAGATTTGGGTCAGTTACATCATCACTTCCATCCATCCCTCTAACGTCACATTAAATGAGGAAATGTGGAGAGTATCATTTTGGAAATTTTACCAATCTGCCTGTTTTAACATGAGTATTTAGGCCAACAGTACCTCATTCAGGTGTAATGTTGAAAGTGTGTGTGTGTGTGTGTGTGTGTGTGTGTGTGTGTGTGTGTGTGTCTGCCCTCAAACACAAAAAGCTAGTTTAATACAACGGTAGCCTCAGTCCTCTTATTATCTTTGGGGCATTAGTCTGTGCACTTCCAAGCTCCACTTTATACGGAGTAATCTAGGTCAGCAAGCATATATGTCCAATACAATTTTAAATGTGTCTTTGTTATCTGGCAAACTAGAGCAGAACATCATCTTAACTGTGTGTTTGTCTTTTTCGAGGGAAAAAAAACCCATTGGATTGAACCTCTCAGGAACGGATTTTGAGCGTGTGAGAGTGAGAGGGTCGTTTGTGCAGTGCGTATGGTGCGACGTGTCATGCTGAAAACAGACACCATCTTTATCTGTCCTGCGTTAGTGTGTCCGTGTTTGGAAGATCAAACTCAAGGCAGGACTGCGTGACATAAACTGTGGGTTTTTCATTCACTCTGCTGTAAGTCCTGACACACAATGTACAAATTCCAGCACAATTAAAGGTATCAAACAATGTTTTTATCAGTGATCGCACTGTTGTTTGCACCCGCACAAGAAAAAACATGCGCCAACGTACACATGACTGTCAAGTGGCAGTAATGTGCCAAGAAACACAGCAATGCGTCACCAAAGAAGAAGATCGCTAGCATGTGAACATGGATGCAGGTTTCAGAATGCTTAAATTAAAATGATTTCAAATGATGATTCAAATGGTTATAACCTTAAAGATGCACACAGGAAAAGCTCCACAGAGCACCTTTCATTTTGAAAAGGATTTACCCCTCCAATATGAAGCGTCACAAGGTTTTAAGATGCTTTTCAATCAATTCTGAGAGCTACTGTCGCTTTGTAGGTCTTTTTCTTTCTTTTCACCAATAAATGTTGCAATAAATCAGGGCACGTTTGCAGGGAAACTAAATCCCATCTTGATTCCATTTCCTCCATTTCCAATCAGCGATCTGAGTCCTTCCATATATCAACAATGTGGATTTGTGAAATGACTCCATGAAGGACTATTTCATTCCATTTAATTGAAACGGAACTGCCATCGTCATGTAGCACACTGGTAGCAATGCAAAGGCTGCTTTATTTTGTTTTATTGAGGTCAAACACATGCAGTATCCTGCATGATGAAACAATAGTGTAACCTTTGATGTATGTGTGTGCGTGTTGCCATGGTGATTGCAGGTTGCTGTCCAGAATGGCGGGGATGAAGGAGCAGCAGTTTACGGAGGAGAAGCCCCTGCTGCCGGAGCAGCGAGGAGCTGACTCAGACATGGTCAGTCCACCTGCTTTGTTTACATGTTCTCCTCCGCAGCTCCCTCTCCGGCCCGGTGCTCACGTGCTGATCAGTGTGTGCAGGATGAACCACTCGGAATCTCTCGACGCACTAAGACAGAGATGGTTGTGCTCATTTGCTGTGATGGCTTATAATTAGACAATGTGCTTGTGTACCAGCGGAGGACGGTATAAATGAAATTCATCCAACCATGACTCGGTAATGATAACAACACTATGAAAAGATAAAAGCTCTTTTAAGATGAGAGAGAGAGGTGGAGAACAAAGAGAGGAGCAGAAGCAGAGCAGAGGAGAGGCAGAGGGTAGTTACATAAAGGCCACTTGTTCCAGTCCACTTATACATTACCTAAGCAACAGGTTGTGGCTGAATCAGCAGCTCTTGAATGTTTGAGAGCCACTCATTGCAGGAATGATGGAAATGGTGGAGACAACTTAAGCGACATAAATGGGCAAGATTATCGGCTGAAATGGCTCATTTTCCCCATAAACTTTTCAAACAGCCATTTCTTGGTGAGGTGAGTTGGTTAAAACTCTTACAAGCTGTGTGAATGGAGAAGAAGAGAAGTACATAAAGGAGTGCTCGATCAAAAGGAAATGAAGGGGAGATCTGAAGGGCCAATTATGCGAGGGCTGTTTTTGCACCCGTGTCGTATGTTGTCAGCCGATCACATGGGAGTTATCAGTGGTTATCGCTACTATTCTAATGCCTCAGATGAGCCAAACTGCACCTACCATGTTGTAAAAGGGAAACTTGACAACAGCACATCGTAACATGTTGTAAAAGTGAATGAAACGTAACACAAACAAAACAACTTCTTTAGGTTTAACTATGCAACCATAACTATGTTTGTAAAGTGAAACTTAACGTTGTCACATGGAACACCCGTAGTGATGTCACTGGGATTCTTTAGAATGGCTCTTTGCTATGAACGAAGGGAACAGAGTCTTGAGAGCCGTTCTTTTTTTATCGTTATTCTCAGATCCCACTACCTGCCTGCCCTGGAGCCACAGCGCCGGGTCCAGACAGGTGGCAGCAAGCAAAGCAGTCTTTTAAATGACATACTTATCAGTTTTGTCTCAAGCAAGAGAGACCAGCAGACACACACACACACACACACATACACACATACACAAGCAGGCAGGGGAGGGTGGTAGAGCAGAGGCGCAGTGGAGCAAAACATTTTTTTTGAACGGAGCCATAAGATCTGGTCAGTCCTGTGTTTTGTGTCCCATCCATCGGCCCTCACGTCAACCCCTTATGGAGTTTCTCACTCTTTATAATATGTCACCTGACTTCGGCCTATGCTCCTGTCATAATTACTACGGTCGCTAGAGGTGTCGTCTTCTTTCATTTCTACTTCTACCACTCTAAAGCACGTGAACCTTCTGACCCACATCTATGAGGCTGATAACTCTCTGATAACGGCCATTTAATCGGCTGATAACATTCGGGAGCTTTTTTTATTACTGTGGAAAGCAAACGGGCAGCACAATCGTTACTGCCCAAAATAGCATGAACACAACATAATGAACAAACCATAAAAAAAGAAAGAGAGGAGTATTATTCTGCTCCTGACTAATCTCTTATTTCTGCTGGAGGAATCCGTGTGACTGACCGAACATGTTAGCCGTGACTCACTTGGCCAGTGTGTCAGAAATTAAACATTGCATCCAGGAAATACAGTCGCTCAGGGTTCTTTTTTGCCTCAGTAGCTTAATAGAAGTATAAATATACTGTGCATCAATATGAGTGACTAATTCTACAATCGATCAGCTCATCTAGCATGAGGTCATTAGGCCTGCTCATTACGCCTTGCTGCTTGTAAATACTTGAGGCCACTGACTGCTGCCGCATCGATCTGGTTCCATGTTTGCGCTCGTCTTAGCGTTCTCTCCAAGACGACTTCTGGAAAGAAACACTTGCAGTTTTATGTCCTGCATCTCTCCCAGCTCACTTAAAGTCTGTATCTTTGGTGTTGTTACTGAGTGATTACCTCCTGGCACAAAAAAAAAACTCTGGTATGACTCGCTGGAAGTCATGTTGGACTAACGCTGCATGAAGTGCACACAGGCATGACAGAGATGTCCTGATGGTTGTTCGAGATGTCAGGAGGGTTTTTTGAAAGCTTTCTCATGCTCAATAGGTGACGCATTTTAAATTGTCCAAATATGTCCAAATATTCCAGACAGTAATACATGATCACAAGATAATCCTTCATTTTGGTAATTTTATTAAAGCATATCGATAATTTCTGACACAGCTTCAGGACTTTCTGTGAAAAAGACAAGGTTAAATACTGAAGATAATTTAAAGGTAGGCCTACCCAATGTGGTTTTGGAGCAAGGTATTCACAGGAACGTTTTATCTGTATCACACATCCTGCCTTGGTTTCTTGCCATTTCGCTGATTGACAGTTGTTGGTGGTAATATACCAACAAATATAGCCGAGCACTAACCAAGGCAGTGAAGAAAAAGATAATACATGTAACAAAGTTTCAAAGTAACCACGGCCATAGCTACCATTGAGGACACGGAGGTCATGACCTCTGTATTTTTTCTCAGTATTTGTTAGCAAATTAACATTCTGCACTTAAAAGATACAATAAACTAATAGGCCGATTTTTTTTATTTTACATTAAATAGATTGAATTAGACTAGCAAATAAATCAATAACATTTAATTTCAATTAACATTTCTCCACAAGGATTTTATGTGTGCATTGTGGAGAGTGCTTAAATGATGGGAAACATAACTTCATTGATAAAATTGTATATGACAAATCTCAATAAAAACTTTCCTTTTGGTGTCTGGTCAGAAGGTCTTGCAGAGGGTTTGGGGGCAGCGTGGACTTATGACCTCAGTATATCTAAGATCCTGGCCCTCAGAGTAACACACTTCTCTGCAGCGCAGATTTACAGGGTTTCCCATGTGATTCTTGCTTTAGAGTTACATGTGCACAGTGCACATTCAGCAGGTCTCGGCACACATGTTACTCTATTTCTAACGTCTTCAGCTTGACCTTTCTGGTGACGCTGGAACAGAAATCAGGTAAAGTGAAGCTCAGCCCTCCCTTTCGAAGTGTGTAGAGAATCTACGGTGGTCCTCAGGTAACGTGAAAACACAAAAGACTCTCTCGAGCCAGAGTTTGTTTTATCCGCTCTTGGCTCCTGTAGAAACATGGCAGGGCAACATGGCGGACTTCATGAACAGGACTCGCTCCCTTTTCAGAGACGAAGGGCTCATTCTAAACTGACGAAAACACAACAATTCTTAGTTTCAGGTGATTATACATTAATGAAAACATAGTTATGGATATTATATTCCATTCCTGCTAAATCCTACATACTGGACCTTTCAAAGGCTTAGAGGACCCCTGAGAACGTCTCGAAGACCTCCATAAACTGGCTGATGATGAAGTGCGTCACTTTTTCATGTTTACTGAGTGTTGCTGTGTTCCCTGGTTGTTTCCCAATAACCACCTTGTGTTTGTTGTTTCACAACACAGCAGGATAAAGGAGAGGGGGCATCGGGGGGGTTACCGTGCCCCGCCAGCCCTGCCGTGCCTCTTAGCCACCCCCCTCCCCCCAGCCGCCCCACTCACCGCTGGCATGTCATCGCGCGGCACTGGCTCCGCCAGACCCGCAGTCGGGCCAGCGGGGTCCTGCCGGTAACTACCAGAACCACCGGAAGAAGCAGAAACATCGGACTGCCAGCACACTGAAACAAACACAAACACACACACACACACACACACACACACACACGGAACACAGCTTAGAGAAATGAACAGCAGAACACTCACTGTTGATGTCATAATATAAAACTAAACTGTGAAGGAAAAATCACAAGAAATTAATTTGTCAGTATATAAAATCAAATCAAATCATGTTTTCAATTCTATCATTCCCTCTCAGACGGATTTAGTTGTTTCTACCCCAACATGGTTGATGGTAACCGCTGGTAACCTAGTGCATTGAAAAGTATTATTAATAACGCATACTTAAAGACAATTCCTTATTCAGCAGAATAATATCCTTTTAATTTATTATTATTACTACTTACATTAATATGTAAACAACATTCTTATGCTGTGGCTGGTCAAAGCTAATTGCAACTACTTTATCAACTGAGTTTTTTCATCTTTAACAATACACATTGTATAGGCTGATCATGTCTTTGTTTATACATTTTAATTGGTATAGTTACTATAGTTGTCAAATAAATGTAATGGAGTAAAAAGTGTAGTCTAATAGTTCCCTCTGAAATGTAGTGGGCTATAAGCAAGGACACATGTCGCATTAAATGTCAATTTTTAAGTGAAGTATAGATACTTCTTGTTCTAAAGTACTTGAGTAAATGTATCGAGTTGCGTTCTGGTATCTTCTTTCTTTGTACGATATACAATAAGAAGTTTGTTTATCGATCCCTTATCCTAACACATATCAACCAGCAACATATTTAACTGTTAGACGCAGGAAACATTAATTGTTTAACACCCTTTAACAACACGAGCCTGCATCTATAGTAACAATTCCTGAAACTGACCAAATACTAATATTGTCATAGTTCCACCAGAAATATAGTGGACGGGAGCAGGAATTACATGCAGGGATGTGTGTGTAGTAACAAATACAGCAATACAAAACACAAAACAGCATCTTCTATACATCTCAGCCCATCTTTATGTTAGCTGTCTTGGACTTGATCGTGACGTGATCCTCCTGGACCTGCTGAATTTGAGTTATTTTAGCAGTAATCCTGCTTTTCAACAGAGAGTTCCTTTTGAAATGCCCAAAATCTAGGCCAAAATAATACATTCACGAAACCAGCCTCCAGTCAGAGAGACTCTGAGATCAGAGAAGGACACAATACACCTGTGTCCCACACATCTTCACTACACACTTGTATCTCTGCGCGGCAGGATCACCTGGGCACACACACTGTTCTTTATGCATTAATTTCAATGGGTAACCTCCCTCTCGGAGACCTTCACTGAAACAAAATAGGACACATTTTTCCAAACAGATACAAGCCACACATTTCATGGTCACCAGGCACAGCAGAGAACACACAGTGCTTTGCTTCTCCCTCGCTCCTCTACATGCAGTATTACGGGTGGGAGTTATAAGAAAGAGAAGAGTGCCACCTGCTGGTCCGACCACCATACTGTCATCACTAATATTTCCCCTCTGAAAACAATAAGCCATTTGCATGAAATCCACAGGGACTGAAGTTGCCCTTTACTGTTGAGATCAGTTTATTGGACTCCCTCCCCGTCTCCCCTTCACGCTCCAGTGTTGATACAGCAGTATATCAGAGAAGCTAACAGCTCGTTCAATATTATTTGACGTCGTCATGTTGTTCATAAAGGGCAGCTTCAGGTCCTGTTGTTTTTAGTGACGTTTCTCTCTCTCTTCAGGTGTTTCCCTGATCTGACTTTGTTCACTCCTGCCCTTATTTTTCCAGTCATCACTGCTAATAACTTCAAATGTGACTTTCTTTACTCCCCCCCCCCACCGCCTCTCCTTAATCCGCCACTATTCCTTTCTCCTTTGTATATGTACAGTATCCATCTTTAATCCTGTCATATTGTCTTTCAGAAATAATATAATAGCTGATAACATCTTCTACTTGTGCATGTTTACAAGGAAGCGGTGTGAAACCCGTCCGTCTGAGAGTTCGGATGGTGTCTCTGCATGTCCTTCACTTTTTGTCCAGATGTGCAGATGTTCCTGCTCTGCTCCCAGCTTTACAAAGGCAGCAGAGCAGGAACCAGCTCTGAATGACATGTGCTGAAACAACACAGGTTCGGACCGGTGGACCTTCACTGTTACACATTACAAAAGAGGTGACATGTGTTGTGTTCCAGCACATCAGCATGAACCTGTCTTATGTCAATACATATGGTATCTCCTTAAATGAAAGTCAAGACCAGATTCCTGAAAAAGTGAGCGAGATCAAATTTTTGAATTTTTATCCCAAAAATATTCTGTGTTCCAACACTGGACACATTTGCATGGCACGAGCACATCTGCCACTTATTTTCTGGAGCCAACTTGTCAGTGTCTCTGAATCTCTTTAACTATTTTGACAGTCAAGGAGCCAAACAGGCTCACAGGGATCCTGACTCCTGTGGGGAATCTGGTTGCTGTGCTCTCTCATCCTGTATTTAAAACACACCATCTTCCCTCACGTTTTACTGCTGACGACAGTCTCCCACAGGCACCTCAGGAGATGATCTTTACAGTCTCTCTGGAATAACAAGTGCATTTGCCAATAACCAAAGACATACGGATGTGTTAAAATTAGGCTTTTAAAGGGGCACGCCACCACTTTTACCGTTTAATATTAGTCTGGAGAGAACTGCTACGGATTTGAAAAGAATTGAATCATGTCTTCTGTGGCTCTGCAGGGAGCATGCCAAAGTCTGACAAAATAATCCTGATGATGTCACCATGATCGTCATCAGGCTTGGAGACAACACAAATGTTTGAACTTGTTTTACCTGGTGCTGTGATATTTGAAATAATAAACAGCCTGAAAGCAATATGTAATATACTTTTCCCGCATTTTGAAAATGATTTAATGTTAAAATACATTATATATACGTATAACGTTATAACATTATAACAACAGTGTTTATTTTATGCATTCAATCATGAATCAAACTGACTCAAAATAATTTTTTTAAAAGATACAATAAATTCAGTAGAATAGTAGATTATCTCTCATTGTCACCATATTCCTAAACCTTCCTAAAAATAAAACGTGTCCAGATCAAAAGATCCATTTTGGTTGGTTATTACATAATGCATATATTATTAAATTTTCATTAAAGAAAATTGCATTCTCCTGCATTTTGTAATAACTACTGCAATATGTAATCATTTATTACAAAATGTCGGGAAATTGCCTCCATGCTGTTTATTACATAATGCAGCAGATAATACATAAAGCGTGCGTTATTACATTATGAAGTGAAAATGTATTACATTTTATCAAGTTATTACATAATACGGCGTCATTACATTATGTGTTTTCACAGATGTTTATCATAATAGGTTCTAAAAGTCAGACTTGACTTCTGTTGCATCACTTCTGACAGCTCGTTTTTTAAATATGACTCCTGAAACGATATACCTTATTGTCCCTGGAGGGAAACGTGTTCTGGACTGCGTCCTGCAGTTCCACAGAAGATAAAAATCATATATGCTTCATAGTAAAAGAAAGAAACATCAACACATAGCTTCCGTACCCAAACCTAATTGCTGTAGAATTTGAATTTAATTGAATCCTTTGAATTAGTTCTAACACATACAGTACAGTTTTACTAAAGTCTTGCCTTTTTGTGCCTATAAAGGGAGCTATTAATGCAACATGTCATTTATAATATACATGTATGTTGAGAAATAGTTGAACATGATACCCTGTGCTGCTGAGGTGCTTCTGGGAGACTGTGTGTTACTGTGGTGTGGACCTACAGTGCACAGCCTGTCTCTTCTGTAAGTCTAACAGCCTTCAGCTCCAACACTGGATGCACTCTTTAATGCAGGAGGAATATGTGTGTGGTAGACACATTCAGACTACTTATCTCCTCCCTATTAACATGTTTTCTCTCTCTGTCTTCTATCTCTGCTTGTGTTTCTCTGCAGGAAAGCTGTGAACAGCTGATGCCTGCAGGGGATTGGAAGGTATGAGCTGATGTGTGTGCTGCTGTTCGCCGGCCACTCTCTCTCCTCTTGTTCTCTCCTTTTCTTATCAGTGTGTCTCGTCTTTTGTGTTCTCACCATCTATCACCCTTGATCTTGCTTTGTTTGACATCTCTTCGCACTTGCTCACTTGGGTAAACAGCTGTTGCCTGTCGAGGAGACGAGGAAGGCAGAATATAGTTATTTGTAATTTCACAAGGCTAAATATAACAAAGAAAATAATAACTTTGTTAAGATGGAAGTGTCAAGTGCCACAGCTGTGACTCCAATGTACTGATGAAGAATATGCAGCTCAAGTAGAAAGTAGCCAGTATGGTAGAGTCATTACTGCAGCAGGAAGGTCCTGGGTAGTTCAGGAGTTTGTAGAGTTTGGATGTTCTTCTAGTGCCTGCATCCAAAGACATGGACAGGTAAACTCTAACATGCCCGTCAGTGAGCTTGTGGGTTTGAAAGTCTGTGTGTCTGCAGTATGTCAGATCTATGTTCTACCCTGGTGACATTGTGTTGTAAATCGTTGGTTGTGTCAGTCTCCTCCTTTTCATTTATTTGCTGGAATGCATCTCTCAAGCTCAAGCAGAAAAACTCATTAACGAGGGTGACGAAAGTCCGCAGCACAATTATTGACGCTCAGCAGAAAAATCTATTTGAATATAATATGTGACAGTACCCCCCAATTAAAATCAAATCCTGTGCTAGTACTGTTTCACAATGAGAGTGGATGAATTTGATATTTTTACACCAATTTTTAACTCGACTCTGAACTCAGAAATGTATAAACTTGAACCAGAAGTCCCTCTGGTTTTTTTTTTTTTCTTTGTGAAGAAGTTGAGCTTCACACGCGTTTATTTTAGTCAGACGTGCTGCGGGAGACAGGAATGATGAGACGTCTCTCATGAAACACCTCTCTTTCACACTTTCACTCGACTTCTCAATGAGCACTTCTTGCTGCATTGGAAGAATAGTGTTGTTTTTGCTTGCTGGCTGCGTGTGAGATAAAATATTCTGCCTCTTGTCGTGTTCTTATAATTTGAAATAGAGATGCGTAGAAATCAATTTCGGAAAACTTCTCTTCAGGTAAACGATATTTATTCGATGATGATGTGATGAGCATTGCAAAAATACTCAGCTGAGGACCTATTTTACTGTCCACAGACCACATTTAAGTAGTTACTCTGTCTCACAGATTCACAAAACGGCCACGATCTCTAGTTTACAACATATTTTATACCCGCCGCCTTTCAGGTATAGTCTTCTCCCATTGGTTGGCTGGGGCCAGGTCCTATTGGCCCCTTGTTGGCACTTAGGCGTGTCCACGCCTCTTAGTGCTTCTCTGCTTCTCTGCTTCTCTGCTCAGCGCTTCTCTGCTTCTCTCCAATCAGATCTTCTGTCACCCTTTTAGGTGGTGTACTCTTTCGCTTCAGTTTACAAATATTGCTTCTTATTTCACAGTAGATTGGCCACTAAGTTACTTAATTCAATAACATCTTGCATATCACATATTACATCTAAATAAGGACACAATAAGGCACATTGTAACAGTATACATATTGATTATTTTCACACTCTATCTCTTTAATTTTTCAAGTAAATAATACCTTCTTTAAGACATTCATGTGTGTTAGGGTAAACTGCATTTTCCAATAACATTGTCTTAGTGCATACTTGGGTTCAATGTGTCATTTTAAGCCACCAGCTCAAAGAAATAAGGGGCAGTATTTCACCTCTACTGCTGGGTCCATACAATCTACAGTAAATGTATCAATCATGAGAACCATCATTAAAACAACAGAGTATTCTAATGTCTGTCTGTCAGTCTATTAGAGCAGACTGCTGAAACTCTGAGAGTCTAAATATCTCTGCTATCTTAGAACCTTCACATGGATCTCAGATATCTGTGTTTCCTGCGGCACTGGGGGCTGTAAGGTCCATGTAAAGTTACTTTTTGATAGTTTGTATGTAGGCTTGGCAGAGACGAGGGAACGACTCGTATGTTTGTTTCATCCTGTTGGCTAAAGTCAAGTTATCTGCTAATGGAAGATCTGTCCGTCTCCCAACCACCACACACTCTACTCGCGGCGGAGCAGCCTCCCGCCGACGGTGAGAATGAGGCGATGCTGCGAGTCATTTTCTCGTTTCTGCCAGTTTTCATTTAGTCAACACAAACTATGAAAGCGTGCAGGGATCATGATGTGATGTAGACGAGCTCTGAGTCTGATTCAGGCAGCTGTTCTTCTTCTCCCTCTGTACTGAGGCAGACTGGAGCTACACTGACTCACTATCACCTCTAGAGGAACACGTGGTATTACAGGCTGGACGGAGCAGCTAGCTGTTAGCATGCTAACTTCAGGAGATATCTCTGCTACAGACACAGAGACGTCTTTAACGTCACCACTGTTACCTCTTCACACTCTGTTCATAATGTTAGTGCATTGTTTTAATGTTTTAAATTTTAATTCTGGCATATCTTATACACCTTTAAACTAAACTTTTTTTTTTTTAATTGATGAAGAATAAGCATCTCATAAGAAATGATCTTAAGACTGTGCTTATTAAATCCAAGGAGCCTCCATGTGGGAATCCAGAATAAAAGCAGCTGATCTTATTGCTTTATAACCCTGAAAAGAGTTGGTATATGTTGTATATGATATGAAAATGAACTCTTCCCATATGCAGTTTGATGTTTGAGGGCCTATATTGGCAAAACAATCAAAACATTTTAATGCTTAATCAAACAGTTAATTTTAATAACACCCATGGTTGTTCAAAGATATTTATGGTAAGATTTCATATTTGTTTATTACTGCAATAAATGGTTTGATTTTGCTCCTCATTAATGGAGACACATAATGGCAGGTGTGTCCAGACAAACAAGGCTGTAATACTAGAATACTCAGTCTTCCACAGCACTGACTGCAGACACACTGCACACTGCCAACACTTGTGCAGGCTGTATTAGTTACTTTATTTAATGACTTACAGCACACATAGTGTATGTGATAAATAGGAAATCACTACGCCCGACTGCTGTTTCGAAGAAGTAGTTACGACACGTATCTCACAGTAAAACCACAATTTGTAACTTTTACAAATTCTTCTGAAGCCCTGAGAAGCAAGTGAGGAAAACAGTTCTTGTGATCCTTTTTCTAAGTTTGATCTAAACTTTTTTTTAATCTCTTGTGTTTGGGACTACAGGTCAATAAAAATAGTTTTATAGGATAGGAAGTTCCTTAATTCTTGGCAGGTGTAAAAAAAAGTTTTTACCACTGGTATGGTATGGGTGTTTGCAGTAGTGTATTATTTGTGTTTGTGCATGTAAGTGTATATGAACTTTATTTGTTTGAGTTTGTTGTGGCAATTGTTCAAATTGTTGTTTTTTGCTGCGCTGAGTTTTGTTCCATATGTAATAGTTAGTCTTATATTTACATTATAAATAAATAATATTATATTATATTATTTATATTATATACCAAGATATTTGATATTGCCTGTTGTAAAGTTGAAGGTGGAGTTCTGAGAGGTAATATTCCAACTTTGTTGACACAGTGGTAAAATCACTAATTTGTTCCAATTTATTGGATAGTCAGAAAGGTTGGAGTAGGCATTGATGATTTTGATCACCTCATTGAGTGATTTATTTAGATTTTTTAGAAGTAGTAATATGTCATCTGCGTGGAGACTGATTTTGTGTGTTATGTTTGTTTTTTGGGATGCCTGATATGTTGTTATTTGGACGTATTATTGAAGCTAATGGTTCTATGAACGAGGCGAATAGTGAGGGCATACAGACAGACATATAAACAGACAGACATATAAACAGACAGACATATATAAGCAGACAGACATATATAAGCAGACAGACATATAAGCAGACAGACAGACATATAAGCAGACAGACATATAAGCAGACAGACATATAAACAGACAGACATATAAACAGACAGACATATATAAGCAGACAGACATATATAAGCAGACAGACATAAGGAGACAGAAATATAAGCAGACAGACATATAAGCAGACAGACATATAAGCAGACAGACAGACATATAAGCAGACAGACAGACATATAAGCAGACAGACAGACATATAAGCAGACAGACATATAAACAGACAGACATATAAACAGACAGACATATAAGCAGACAGACATATAAACAGACAGACATATAAGCAGACAGACATATAAACAGACAGACATATAAGCAGACAAGACATAAACTTTATGCTATGCTAAGCTGTTGGCTCCAGCTCCATTTTGCACACAGACTTTGTGGCATCGATGTTATCCAACTCTCAGCAAGAGAGTGTATAACCCTTTTTACAACGTCAAACTATTCTTTTACAGTAGAGATTTATACATTAATATCATGAAATGTGATTAGCATTAGCTTCTTATAATTCTAAGATAAAATATATCACATTTACATAGTGAGATAATAAAAATAGGGGAGAAAAATGGTCAGGTGATTGTGTGTGTGTGTGTGTGTGTGTGTGTGTGTGTGCGTGCGTCTGGTTGGGGAAGTGTTGGGGACCTGTTGTAGCAATAATTAACAAGATAGAAATGGGAGCATTATCGGAGAAAGTACTGACATACAAAACGGCCTAATTGGAGACATAAAAGGAAACTCCTGTTGACATGATTTTGATATAAAATAAGACAATCTTAAAAATTAAGTAATTGTGATGAAATTAAATTGTAACTGTGTGTCAGTTGTCATCGTCCACACCTGCCCATCAACTTTCATTAAACACTTGCTGGCAGAGTCTGTAGGTTTAAAGTAGACAGACTAATGAAGAGTCAGCAGAGAGAGAGTTAATCTCCTCTGTGGAGGAAAGGAGGACACAGTCAGAGAGAGAGAGAGAGAGAGAGAGAGAGAGGAAGGGAAAGCAAAGAGTGGAGTTTCAAGTTGAGTCAGCAGACTGAGGGTTCTGTCAACAGGAAAGGGCGATCGAGAGAGAGAGAAGAGGGGATAGAGGGAGAGGCAGGACAATGGGCCGGGCCGCTGAATGACACAAGAGAGCAAAGAGAGCGAGACTCTGGTCTGTGTCAGTGAGAGTGTTTGTACACTGCAGTCAGCATGATAGTCACCATCAAACCATAACAGTCAAGTGAATATGCACGTACGCTTCAAAACCTTCAAAATGGAGAAGCACTTCTTCTTCTTGTGGGCTGCTGTGGCTCAGAAGGTGGAGGTCGTCCACCAGTCGGAGGGTCGGTGGTTCAATACCCAGCCTCTGCAGTCAGCATGTCGAAGTGTCCTTGGGCAAGATACTGAACCCTAAATTTCTCCCGATGGCCAATGGTGTGAGTGTGTGTGGATGGTTATCACTGATGAGCATGTGGCACCTTGTACAGTAGCCTCTGACTCTGTATAAATGTGTGTGAATGCTGATGTGTTGTAAAACGCTTTGAGTAATCGCAGAGATTGGAAAAGCGCTTTATAAATGCAGAACATTTACCATTCTAAATGTTAAAGGTTCTTCTTAGGAGGCCCTGAGCAAAATGAGCATTCATTTATAATTGACTCCCTGGACATTTTGACCAGAGCTGAAAGCTTTGGGCAAAGAAACCAAGTCTTCTTGACATGCAAAAGGATAAAACAAAGAATTTCATCTTGGAATTGTTGTGTTGCAGATGTTTTCATGAAGAAGAAAGACGGAATGTTATTGTTACAGGTTACACTTAAGTGCAAGAAGAGATTTAGAAGTTGATAATAATACTAACACATCAGATATATAGCAAGGAGCCGTTTCCAATTTCTAATTCTCTTTCCTGGTGTTAATTGTACATTTATGTTTTGCCAAAAAAAAAAAAAAAAAGATTTAATCACTCTCTTTTGTCTTCCTGTAAAACCGTATAATATTTGTGATGACTCATCTTGAACTGGGAAACATGTATACAACCAAAAGTAAAAAAAACAACAACACATTCGACTGTTTGCTTGCGAGTTGTAGTACATTCTTTAGAAATAGATGTTCATTTATATGAAGGGTTTGTTTTGTACATGGAGAATAAAACGATGTACATCAGTTCAACCAGCCTGACAATGTAAAGAGCAGAAAGAGACAAAGATCCCTCTGAGAAATAAGAAGAGAAGAAATCAGTTGTCATTGGTAAAATAAATTGGAAACTTAGTATCAAACTGTGTGCAGATGTAAATAGGAACATCTTCCTGTATCAGTGTCAAGTGCACAATAATGTCTCCAACAAGCTGCAATTACCAGGCAACATGTCGCTTTAGCAAAGCTCTTCACCAGCGTCACAATAGAAACAGAAGGTTAGTCTCGGGTTAGCACGATTGGAATATCAGCTGAAAATACTATGAACTGACAAATCACAGTTTCAACCTCTTCAATCTAACCAGTGAGAAGACTGCTGGGGGCGCAGAAGAACGCACTCAATATTTCAAGCAAAATTGCACTATTGTTATTCAATAATGATCAAGCTTCACTTACATTTTTTCGTCCTTAAGAACAAATTCAAAGTTCAACAGTATTCTCCCCTGTCATGCAATACTGTGGGGACATTGACGGAAGTTTGAATAATTAAATTCTTCTTCTTTTGGGAGTAAAACTATTTCATATATAAATAATGCAATCTGGTATGTTTTTATATTTGTTATAATAGCCATTAATGGTAACTTTGGAACAGTTGTGTATCCACTGATGCTCGCTTTTAAACAATTCAATCAAGTTTAAGGATTTGATTTGAATCCCCCTCCCAACTAAATCCTGGCCACATAGTCTGTGTCACACGAGATACGAACACAAACACCTCCCTTTCACTGTGACTATAGAATCAACCCTAAAAAATACAGTTTAAAGGCTCAGTCATGGCAGAAAGTGGCACAGAAAAACATCTCAACGAAATAGTTCATGGATGAAAAAGATCTTGAAGCT
Source organism: Bovichtus diacanthus (assembly GCA_943590825.1). Taxonomy (NCBI): domain Eukaryota; kingdom Metazoa; phylum Chordata; class Actinopteri; order Perciformes; family Bovichtidae; genus Bovichtus; species Bovichtus diacanthus. Next base: position 6,384,655 of record CALSBV010000422.1, read on the forward strand.
TGATGATGCAGTGACTACTCGCCGAGCTAGTTCACAAACCACTGTAGCTGGCAAGCTAAATGCTAACACGCTAGCCTGGCAAGCCGGGAACATGCCCGCTCTGGTCAGTCAAAATAGTGTGATTCCCCTATTAAATTATATTCTCAGGATCTTATGTAATTTCATTGTATTTGTTTCACCTTTATTTAACCAGGTGAGTTCAATCGAGGTTGGAAGCCTCTTTGTTAAGGGAGACCTAGCAAACACAGCATAAACATTGTTGAAGAAACAAAAGAAAATTAGACGACAGATACAAAAATACTATAAACAGATAATAATCCTAAAATAAGGCTAAAAGTAGGCTAACATAGAATGGAGTCACTTACTATACAATGATGTTGAGAGAGGTTAAATAAAAAAGGATTATGAACAGCTGATAAACAGACTCTCCGGCTCACCAGTCCCTCGAAACTCAGCACTGTCAAGACAGTTTGCTATTTTTAAACAGTGTAAAATAGTGATTTACTGTATCAAAGCTCACTAAAGTGGAAAAAGATGCTCAGAATTCGAGTGGATTTACTTCGCCACAGCGATTCACAGATCACTGTGATTCTATTGAAATAAATGGATTTTGCTACAGGATTTTGCTGTGTTAAATGCAGGGCTTTCAGGAGGTTAAAACAAGTGTGACGTGGTGCTACCTGGTAGTTCTGATGAGAAGCCTGATAAATCCTACAGTCTGAAGCTGCTTAATAGATTTTAAGAAAGGTGACGACAATCAAGGCGTGATGATGCTCCTCTGATTCTTCTTCTCTGCTGAACAAGTCCAGGCTAACTACAGACTTACAGTTGAGGTCTCCTAATATTTCTTTATAAAAAAAAAAAAGATTTGGCCTCGTTACGGATAATTCGTGATTAGAAGCTGTTTTGTTTCTGCCAAAAGGCTGAAACAAAACAAGGACACTGAGAGAAAACAGCAAGACAGTGAAGCAGAAACAGATCAGAAATAGAGCAGTGGTGCTGATGAGAGAGAGTGCCTTCAGACTACAGACTGACAAGACAGCCGACCAATCCTGTGCAGGGGAGGCAGCACTCTGAGCAAATCATCTCCAGCCTGCCCCGCACCCTTTCTCGGGTGCCTATAGTGTGAGGAGAAGGGGCGGGAAGTGAGGAGGGCAGCAGCTCCGAGCTTAAGGGAGTAGTGTGGAGCAGACAAAGACACTGCAGCAGCCTGCAGCATCCCATCCAACATCTCCATCCTACAGCGAGTGCTCACCAGGACCTAGTCCCTTAAAACAGGAGAGGCCTGGCTGCTCGTCTGCCTGTGTGCACCCTCCTCCCTCCTCTTCTTTGTCAGCTGAGAGTACAGTTACTGTGGAGCCATGCCTGAGTGCTGGGATGGGGTGAGTGTGAGCAGGGAGGAGTGTGTGTGATTTGTTCATTTAGTGTGTGTGATTTGATCTGGTATCAAGAATGTCAGAACGCATTTCTTGGTCTTTACAACCTGTGTGATGATGGGTTTTGAACGGCTGGTATTTGCCTCTAAATGCTAAATTTGGTATATAAAAAAAACAAAATTTTTTTTTTCAGCCAGTCAATAAAATGTTGCGCTACAATGACTACATGGAATATGTTCTATATCAATATTCTGCATTGAGAAGGGAAGCTGCAGCGTCAGCGTCAAATGAAGGGTCATTCTTTGACTCTGGCCTACTGACACACTTCAGCTTCTGACCGATGCACCGGTGCGCTTACCTCTGCAGTTAATGAGCGTGTGTGTGTGTACGTGTGTGTGTGTGTGTGTGTGTGTGTGTGTGTACGTATGTACGTGTGTATGTGTATGGATGTGTAGAGTAAGTGTTAATCCTTCTGCAGTATCATCCATTTTGGCAACCTTGAAACAGATGAGTAAAGGTGTGTGTGTGTGTGTGTGTGTGTGTGAGAGAGAGAGCAGAGGGCTTTTTGCTCTGAAGTCACAATTAAATAAAACTAATTCCCCCAATCATGTTGCTATGGAGCATGAAAAGGCTGTGCTATATTTTGAAAGCTGAATTTCCGTGTCCACTCTTTTTCCTCCTGGATGTCTGAAGGTCATCATTTGTTCCAGTCACTGAAAACAGACAACAAAGCCTCTGATGCAGTAACTGCCTCAAATTAGAACGCTGCTTGCAAATAACGCTGATGTTGACGCTGAAATAATAGAGAGATAATCTGTCTGGATTAACTCATAACTGCTGGCTACATGACCATTTACTGCAGGGGGGGATTATGCAGATTTTTGGCAACTGGCACAGTTTGTTTCTGTACTGTGAGTCATTTAAATCACTCCATCATGTGTATAATGTTACAAACAGCAGACAGCTACTGAGAGATGTCGCAGATTGAGAGCGACAGGCAACTGTTTCTGTGTGTCTATATATAGTTCAAGGTGTGAAAATGTATTTGCTAAGTGAAGGAAAATAAGGATGTTTTGGATCTCTGTTTGTTTGGGTATAGACAGCAGTGTCAGCATTATCAGCATTTTACTGCCTAAACCAGGCATAACAATCCCAAAACACCACTATGCTGTGTGTGTGTGTGTGTGTGTGTGTGTGTGTGTGTGTGTGTGTGTGTGCCTACATCCATTTTGAGTTTGCATGCTGACAAAATGTGGGTCATGAGAAGAGTGTTTGATACACAACAAGCCAAATATTAGGAGCCATTAGAGTTCTCTACCAAATAATGCCAAATCATTTTAAAATGATGGAAAATATCAGAGCACTTGCAATAGACTCTTCATTATTAGGATGCTGTGGCTTTAGCGAAGACATTGTGATCATTGACTTGTAAATTATAAATATATATATATATATATATATATGTTCTCAGGTAGGATAGAACTGCTGAATTTAGATTCAAATTAATATTCAAACATTTGTATATGAATAAAACCCGGTAACGCCACCAACATAAATCAGATGAATAATTACATTTTGATATAAGAAGATGAGTTCTAAAACAAATGTTTACCTTCCATAAAAATTATTTCCCATGTGTCAGTGTGTGTCCAGTTTCAAATGTTTCCTCCCACATTTCATCTTACATTTTTATATTGATTTACTAAATGTATCAATTGCAAAAATGTTTCAAAGTCATGGGTGGGAAAATGTATTCTTTAGAAAAAGTTTCTTTAAATGTCTCTATTTAAAAAAATAAATAAATAAATTCCAGATTGTGAATTTTTTAGTGTATCTAGACAGGTATGTGAGTTTCATATATTCATTACTGATTCATATTTTTCTTCCGTCCACCTGAGTCAAATGGAAGTGACTCCAGATGACGCAGCTTCTGCACGTGTTGTGCACTACATTAGTCTATCTATCTATGCATTTTTATATTTAATAATTATACATTTTACAGTTTAAAGTCTTTCAAACCATTTACTCAATTATTACTCAATGAAAGCCTCAGGATTCTCTGAGCTCATAGCTCACACTAATTACTCACATTCGTTGTCATATTGCTGTGAAAGCTGTAACACTGGAGATTAATGAGCAACAATGCTGCATAGATTAACTGTTAATGGTGAAGGGGCCTCTGTATGAAGTTTTTAAAAAAAAAAGCAGTTTCTTACAATGTGAAAGAAATAGTTTTTGACCATCTTTTCCCAGGTGTCTCACTGACAGCTGAGTGTGTGTGAACACCAGGTGAGTGAGAGTGTGTTTGTGTGCTTCACAGGAACATGATGTTGAGACCCCTTATGGGATGCTGCATGTGGTGATCCGCGGGGCACCCAAAGGAAACAAGCCTGCAATCCTCACCTACCACGATGTGGGACTGAACCGTGAGTATCCACGCAAAGTGTGTGTGTGTGTGTGTGTGTGAGTGTGTGTGCGTATGTGTTCTATGTTGTTTGGAAAGGTGTTTCTGCACTTATCAGTGGTGATAATTGGCCTCTATGCCTGCACTCTGCTAGCATACACACACATTCACATAGACTTCACATAGTTTGGGCACAGTGTGGAGGATTATCTGGAAATCATGAGAAACATGTAGCCTACCTGAAGTGTTGAAATGTGTTGTATAAAATCAGATCAGAGATCAGTTTCCTTTCATGAATTCAGTAATATTTCTCATCATAACAATAGGTAATGGTAGATTCTAAAAGAGTGCTGACTGTCATGATGTCCATGACACTTCTACAAAGTCACAGCATGATCTATATGCCAGCACTTAATAGGCTGAGTGGTCAATAATTAAATAAAGGGAAGGATAACATATGAAGATGTGTATGGCAGAGGACAGACAGAGAGAAGCAGAGGAAATGAAAGCGTTGAGAGAGAAAGAAAGGCTCTGGGGGGGTTTGATGAGTGAAATGAAAGGCTGCGGGTGAGGCGTCAATAAAATGTAGGTCAAAAAAACATCCCCATGCTGCGGAGGGAGGCGGGTGGAGCCAGCGGCATGCTTTGATGGATGGAGGTGAGATAGGGAGGGTGTGGGTTGGGAGGAGAGCGTGTCACGAGGCCGGGCTTGATCCACAGATGTGACTGGATGTCTGGCTTCAGTTGTCACTGCCCAGGGTTTTTGTGTTGTTGCAATGTAAAGCCACCTACGTCAGCAAGAAAACACAATACATGGGAATACAAAATTAAAAGAATACACTAATAAAGAACAAACAAGAAAGAAAACACTTGGTAGTAATTCATACTGGAGAATATATTAGACTGGTGAGTATTGTTTTGCTGCAGCAGAACCACCAGGCTGTTAGTATTCACAGCCAGTCACCAAATCACCCGACTGTGGCGCAGGATGGAGCAGGAGAGCGAGGGATGAAAGTACACATGAAGACGCAGTGAATGCTTCCATTTAAAATGACTCCCAAATCAACAGATGGCATAGTGGTCTGCCAGTACCTCAAATAAAAACATAGAAGGAGATCAGGAGTGTGAGATAGGGAGAGGAAGGAAGGCAGGCGGAGTGATAAGAAGTAGAAAAAAGGTCAAGGAGCAGAACAGACAAGGGATGAAGGAAAGAGAGCAACAGGAAAGTGCTGATGGAGAAAGTAGGTCATGGAGTCAGTGGGAGAGCAGACGAGCGTACGATGTTGTTTACTGATGAGAAACTTCTTACCTCTGTCCTCACATAGCATGGCTCCATCCGTGTAGAGCAGAAAGAAGTGGAGCCAGACCCGTGGCAAAGATTAGGCCCTCCCCTTTTTTATCTCCCATGACCCAGTCGTCATGTTAATTGATTAGTTTAATTAACAATACTCAGTCAGAGCCCGAGGAGGAAACATGGGCTGGAAGTAAGGCAAAGGCAGAGCCAGTGGAGGGCAAATACAGAGCTGACATCCTTTATACAGGTATAGAATGGGACGTTCTGAAGTTCCGATACTAGGTCAGAAAATAGAGCTCTAAAGTTTGGGAGGAATCCTCTGTGAGTCTCAAAATAAATCTCTCTTCTTTTTTTTAAAAAAAGACAAGAAAATAGATTCTGTTTTAGGTGTAATTACAGTCCCTCACGATCCCCCTTCATTTAAAAAAAAAAAATGAGCTCAATGACGACGGGGAAACATACAGTATACACATCATTACTTTACTGTTAATAATAACTACGACACTGTTATACAAGCTATGCTGCTCTGTAAGTACGTTCTATCATTTATGTTTATGGTTCTGTGGATTTTTATATTAGGGAAAATTATTCTTTTTGATGGTGTGGAGAGGGACACATCAAGGAGCCTCACATTTAAATAATGTTTAAAAAAGTAATTGTATTACCCCCATAAAATGACACTAAAACAGAAATAATACGAAAATACTAAGACCAAAATTTAATTAAAAGCAATACTTAAAATGAGCTAAGAGTGTTGGTTGTCTACAAACAAAATAAAAAAGACGGACTGTAGTTAAAATAAACTAAAGAGTCTCTAAAACGTCTAAAACATGTTTTACTTCCACAGCCGGAAGTACAACAAGCGTTACAAAACCACTATAAGGTATATAAAAAAAAACACAATATCTAAAACAATGCAATATAAATCCACTATATAAATAAACCAAATAAAATACTTCTGCCATGTGACAGTTCACTCACTAATATTAACCAGGTAATTAATGTTTCGTTATGATATCCCAGTTTGAATTGTTGGGTCCAATAAAAATGAGACGTCACCACATCAGTGAGGTATTCAGGCCACCAGGCTGGAGAACTATCACAATGCTAACTGTCTTTAATGTATTGGTTATTAGCGATTAACATACAACATTTAACGCTTTGGAGTCGGAATATGTCTTAATGAACCAGTCTTTGTGCTAATTCAGGCAAAATGACCAGGACCTCCTCCTGTACTGGTCCAACTGAAATGAAATGATAGTTATTCACTATTTTTTGATTAACAAGGAATTGTCTTTTTAGCGATACAGACCTGTCCAAAATGGCTGCATAGAGTAGTTAATACATAGTCACATAAACCTTTCAAATACTACAATAGCATACCACCTGAGTGGCAAAAAGGACAAACTTGACTATTTTAAATAATTACTTTCTTAAACATGTTTTAAATAAGGCATTTAAGAAGACAGAGTCCTAAAATCAAGTCTCTTCTAAATATTTGTTTTGCCTAGTAGATCTTCAGGTCAGACATTGAACATTATCCATGCTGATGATCTGGTCTGATAACAGTTTTTAGATATAAGAAGGTAGTTTACAAAGAGTGGCTCTGAAGATTTAAAGAGAAGTAGATATAAATCCTCCTTTATATGCATTTAGTCCACGCTGCCCCTGCTAATTTCCTCTCCTCCCTCGCTCTCCCACAGACAAGCTGTGCTTCAACTCTTTCTTCAACAATGAGGACATGCAGGAGATCACCAAGCACTTTGTGGTCTGCCACGTCGACGCCCCGGGACAGCAGGTTGGAGCGTCACAGATGCCACAGGGGTACACACACACACACACACACACTCACACATGCACGCACACACAGACAGACAGAGAGAGAGAGAGAGAGAGAGAGAGAGAGAGAGAGAGAGAGATAATGCTGCAGTAAACATTATTTTGTAGGATTATCTGAATTCACTCTCAATAAAGTATTCATAAATCACTTGCATGCATTCGGATTCTTAGTAAAAACGGATGATCGCACAAACACAAACAGCATGTGAAGCGCTGACCAGAAGAACTTTCTCCTCACAGGTACCAGTACCCAACTATGGACCAGTTGGCCGGGATGCTGCCCACTGTTGTGCAGCACTTTGGGTTGGTGCTTTTAAATGACACATATTCCACGTTTATTCACAGAGCGCACAGAGACAATGTTTTATAAGAGCCATCTGCAGGGGCATCATTTCCTCTTCAGACTGCACGAGCTGGCAGAGACGAGGCCTTCTTGTGTTGCAAAAACGACTCATTCCACCCGTCCCCTGTGTGTTACACACACAAGCAGCAGTGTTACCTGTTCCTCTGTACACCAAGGCTTTTAGATATTTTTAGCACATTCAAAATTATCATTGAGTACAGAAAACAGACAAACAAACCAGTCAACACTTGTTGTGTAAACCTGCAAGATTCACCTTATTTTATGAAGCGTATTGATGTTCATGGCCATTGTTAATCTTCCAGCCAGCCTCTTTGATTCCTGAGCAGTTTCTATGTTAGAAAATACAGAGTGCATTATGTAATGTAATGTTAGCATGGACACACAGTACCAGCCACAGTACCACACTTGGCTCTGCACAAGCGTGAATTTCAATCTGTGCTGCCAACGATGCCATTCTGTAACAACATATAGGCACGCCAGACTGTCACAATAGTCCGTCTGAATTATTGTATCCATGTAGCCTCCACACATATGAACTATTTACAATCATTATGTGTCATTAAAACATTGCCTCTGGTGTATCTTTTTCAGATTCAAGAGCATTGTCGGGATCGGAGTGGGAGCTGGAGCTTACATTCTGGCCAAGTTTGCTGTAAGTCACATCCTGCTTCACCTACCCTCTGCTGTTCAACATCCACATATTCATGGTTTATGTGTTCTGAGCACTACCTCTCAATCTAGCTGTATTTTTAAAAACGTGTATATGTCTTCTGCTCACAGCTGATATTCCCTGACCTGGTGGAGGGTTTGGTTCTGCTCAACATCGACCCCAATGGCAAAGGCTGGATTGACTGGGCTGCCACGAAGGTGCCTGTGTATTACTGTGTGCTAGTGTTTTGAGAGGGTACATATGCACTTACAAACCCAGGGCTGCTTTTTATTTTCTTACATTTACGATCTCCCTGTCTTTCCCCCAGCTGTCAGGTCTGACCAGCGCTCTGCCAGACACTGTGCTGCCACATCTTTTCAGCCAGGTAAACTATTGTTGCCGTTGTTAGTTTTTCTCCATTTTTCTGGTACTCCATAACAATATGAAAAACAAGGCCAGGAAAAAAATGGCATTTCTCATTCTCAAATTACAGTTACAGGCAGAAATTGAGCCAGTGTGTGTGTGTGTGTGTGTGTGTGTGTGTCTGTAGGAGGAGCTGATGAGCAACACCGAGCTGGTGCAGAGCTACAGGCAGCAGATCAACAACACCGTCAACCAGTTCAACCTGCAGCTCTTCTGGAACATGTACAACAGGTGGGGAACACTCACACACACACGCACACACACACACACGCACTCGCACACACACACACACGCACTCACACACGCACGCACACACACACACACGCACACTCACACACGCACTCACACACGCACGCACACACACACACACGCACGCACACACACGCACAAACACACACGCACTCGCACACACACACACACGCACTCATACACACACAAACACACACACACACGCACACTCACACACGCACTCACACACGCACACACACTCACACACGCACACACACACGCACACACACACATACACTTACTGTAACATTCCTGATGTCTCTTTCAGTCGGAGGGACCTGGAGATGAATCGCAGCGGAACGGTGCTCAACGCCAAAACCCTGAAGTGAGTGTGACACAGTTTCATAATACAACCATGTTCATAATCCAGTTGATTTGGGTCTAATTGAGGTTAATATATATATATATTGTTCTATATAATATATACTCTCTATAGATTAAATCGTATGCAGTATCATTAGGTGAACAACTGTGATAATCAATTACTCGTTTAAGTCATTTGTGAAGAAGAAAATAATAATTGTGAAACTTGCAGCTTAACTTCACAGTTTGAATATTTGGAGGTTTTGGACTGAATAAAACAAACAATTTAAAAACCTTAACTTCCCCTGTTTTATGGCATTCTATAAAATAAATGGATTATTCAAAATAATAATTAGAACAATCCTACCAATACTGAGAGGAATCAGGCTGAAAATAACCAATGTTCCTGTAGGTGTCCCGCAATGCTGGTCGTGGGAGACAATGCCCCGGCTGAGGAGGGAGTGGTGAGTCCATCATCTGTCTTCCCTGCACGACTTTATGCCCCGCTCTGTCTTCTCTTTCCCACTGAGATGATCCTGCTTCTGTGAAGTGTTTCGCCAAACAGTAAAACATAAAACAGGTCATTCAGCAGAGACCTGTCTCACCCTCATGGACTCTGTGTGTCTCTGTCTGTCCATCTCTGTGTGTGTGTGTGTGTGTGAGCCTGGCTCTGTCTCTCAGGTTTCCCAGTTAGTTATCAAATCAGTCCTCGCAGGAATAGGATGGAGGTCTATGAGGGAGTGGAGGGAGGGATGTGGTTATAAAACCTCTTGGAAAGAGCAAGGGATGAACTAGTGATTGTTTTTATTGGATGTGACAGATGGAGGTCATGTTAATATTTTATATACGCTGATATGACCTATTGAGGCTGCTGTGTTTGCTCCCACATATAGGACACATTGCTTTATACACAGTGAGCAGAGTAAGAGAGACATGGAATATGTAAAGAGGTGCATACATTTTAGACCCACTTTTGCATATCCTGCAACTCATTTGCAACAGTTTGTTGTAATTGTGCAAATCTTCATGTGAGTTGTCATTTTTATCTGATGGTGAAGCTTATTTACGAAACTCTTTGGAGAAAAACGTTTAGTGAGAAGAAACAGTATTAAATGCATTTCCATTGGGAGTTCATATTTAACCTGTTCGGGCAGTAAAAAAATGTAATCTGTGTTTAGGATTAAAGATTAGTCGCAACAGGAAGCAGCACAGAGCAAAAATCATGTTCCATGTGTGTATGACACTGGCTGTGTTGTATGAGTGGTCATGCATTGTGTGTGTGTGTGTGTGTGTGTGTGTGTGTGTGTGTGTGTGTGTGT
>CALSBV010000422.1:6410442-6424316 GCA_943590825.1 Bovichtus diacanthus
TATATATATATATATATATATATATGTGTGTGTGTGTGACTGCAGGGTGATGGCCAGGCTCAGCGTGTGTCCGGCCAGAAGAAGAATGGCTCATGTGTTTGTGAGGTGAACTCCAACATGTGGTCGTTCCCTACTGGGAATTACAAGGTCATGCTGCAACAGGTTCAGTCCTGTGAAGGATCTTTGCACAGCCTGCAGGAACAGGTGAGAACTAAGATCGACCAGCGTCATTTAACAGTGGCTGTGGTACTTAATTCAGACTGGCTCCAGTCCAGTTCAACCTCTAATTTGATGGATTATATGCATACAGTGGTACTGAATCATACTACACTGGTTAGAAGCAGTTATTATGATGTGACATTGGATGTGATGATTGGGTTTAAAAATGTTGATCCATATGATTACTATGGTATTTAAGACTTTTCAGTTCTCCTGACTTGCATGTCTTGTGACTGTGTGAAGGTGCAGTACCCAAAAATAAATGAGAAAGAGAAGAACATGAATCCTGAAAACACATTCAGTTATCAAGAAACATCATAGGAGTCTCGGTCTGTGCCTCCTTCTTGCAGTTGGAGTTGTCCAACCAGCGTCTTCCTCAGATCCAGGCTGTGATTATGAATGTTATGGAACGACTGGAGCCCCTCCAGTACCTGCACGACCAGGGCCTGTACACGGACTTGTCCCTGTACCTGCTGGGCCAGCAGCTCAGCCAGCTGGAGACAGACGTCGGTGCCATCCACAGCCAGTTAAACACCGCCCAAACACAGAAACTCTCCAAAGAGGTGCAGCCGAACAGACACTTAAATGATTCCTACAAACATGAAGTTAAACTGAACTCTATGTTGCATCAGCAAATAGCAATATAATACAGCAAAGAAAATATGATACAAATAAGAATTAGCTCGTGTTTTTATGTCATGGGTATAAAAAGGACATTTTGGAATAAATATATTCATATGAAGTACATTATCAAGTTATTTGAAATATTTTGAATTTAAATGTAATGGGTTATCAAGCGCATATGTGAACTGTTTGTAAACAATATTGTAAATGTGTGTGTGTGTGTGTGTGTGTGTGTGTGTGTGTGTTAGGTGGGTAAACTGCGTAGAGATGTAGACAAGATGCACATTTCAAAAACAATTAACATGAAGACCGTCAAAGAGAAGCTGCGCTACCTAAAGAACGGCGCCGAGTCCTGCAAGTCCATCCCCAAAGACTTCAGAGGCAAGTGTGTGTGTAATCGTATATTTATTTATGGTGCAGACTTCAAGAAATACAGTCTAAAAAAGTAGGTTTAAGGTATTACCGACTGTGTCCATTATAATACCTGTTTATTCTAAAGCATGGAGAGAAAATCTTCTGTAATATCTTCATTTTTTTAAGAAAAAGCAACAAAAAAAAATGTATCCCATCAGCATGGAATATTAAAAAGACAAAGTCAATATTCCACTTGACACTCATACAGTATATAGTCATATACAGATATGTGCGAAAAAATCCCAAAACATGTACAGCACCACTCACATGCCAACCAAGAAACATACTGGCAATGTTGTAAACCCGTAAATGTGGCGAGTGAAAACTCAAATGGTAAAGGATATAGAAATGTTGATATGCTGATTTAAACATTTTTAAGTAGGGTTGGTGTGTCTACAATACAAGGGTATATACTGTACATACAATTTTATTTATTTCATTTCCATTTATTAGTTATACATATATTATATAATATATATATATATATATATATTATTATGGAAAGCACAATAACCAATTTCTCGTCCCTCCAACACCAAACCTAAGAATCGAAGAGAGTAATAGACTGCATGTCCTGTACATTCACCTGCTCATCTCTCTGTTTCCAGGCCAGGGCAGATACTGCCTCAAGGGCCTGATCTCCAACATTAGCGATCCTGTCGTGACTAAGGTCAATCCTCATGGTAAAAGCTATGTCTCTGGTTCATGGGGCAAACAGGCCCAGATGGACAGCGAGGGGCAGAAGAACAGCTACTGGGTTCAGCCTCTGCTCAACAGCCACATCTGGGGCAACACCCTGCGCGTGTACCAAACCTACGAAGACTTCATGGCCTCCGCCAACCACAGGGACTTCACCATCGCCCCATCCTTCACTCATGCCAACACCATTGAGGGTCCCAGTGCTGTTCTATATGGCGAAGCGCTGTACTATCACTGCTACCGATCTTCGGACGTCTGCCGCTACGACCTGAACAGCAACACCGTCAAGCGGGTGACACTTCCAGGCACCGGCGTGGGTTTCAACAACAAGTTCCCGTATTGTTACTATGACTGCCGTGCCAATAGTGATGTGGACGTGGAGGCAGATGAGATGGGACTATGGGCCCTATATGCCACTGTTGGTAACCACGGTAATCTTGTTGTGAGCCAGCTAGTTTGGGACAGCGAGGCTGAGACACTCAATGTCTCACAGACGTGGGAGACGAGGCTGTTCAAGAAGGCGGTGAGCAATGCTTTCATGGTGTGCGGTGTGCTTTACGCCACTCGCTATGTGGACGAGTACCGCGAGGAGGTGTTCTACGCCTTTGACACGGCAACAGGCAAAGAAGACAACTCAATAGCACTGCCACTGGAGAAGGTAGCTAAAGGAGTGGCCAGCCTGAGCTACAACCCCACCAACAAGCAGATCTACATGTACAACGATGGATATCTATTGGCTTACGAGGCCCACTTCTGATCTGCTGTGAATGGCAATCAAGCCATGTCACCTAACACTTACATCAGGAAATAAACAGAGCTGAGAAAGTCCAGCTCGGAAAATGTCAAACCATATATTATGTAAACAGGCAGGTGCATCTTATTGTTAGGATGTGTAGGGCAAATCACTTACTGTATGGTGTAACTAAATGTTTGCATTGTAACACAATATAATAAACTGTTATTATAAACTCTAATAGTATTATTTCCCCAATGAAAAATATAGTCATTATGTTGTGGCTGTAATTGCATCATTCCTATGAGGATGTACTGGTTACTGCTCATGTCAGGATGTTAACATTACAATGTTAACGTGCTGTTTAGAAGGTTTGTTTAAAATCAAGTGTTGCACTTCTCTTGCTGTCAGTGAAACAAGCTCTCCAGTGCTGCTAGAGTACACTGTGGTTTCGGTCAGTCCGATAAAATAATCCTAAACTGAGGCAAGAGTATCACGGGTGGGGTAAAGGGAAGGACCCAAACGCAGAAAACAGGCTTAGTGTTATAACGAAAAGAGAGCTTTATTAAACAAAGCTAAAGTACAAAAAGGGTACAGTAAAAACTGAGGGAGCAGGTTATGAAAAGCTGAAATACAAAAAGGTAAAAAGCAAAAACTGAAAAAAATACACAAACCGCAGCGCGAGGGAGCGAGAGGGGTACACAGCATGAGTGCCCACACCAGGAACATAGATGATAGACCACACCAGGGACATAGATGATAGACCACACCAGGGACATAGATGATAGACCACACCAGGGACATAGATGATAGACCACACCAGGGACAACAGGATAGACAGGAATATACACACACAGACACTAATGACAAGAACAGGACACAGCTGGAGAGGGAAGCAAAGACACAAGGGTGCAGGGTGATTAGATATAGGAGGATCAAATCAGGGAAGGGAAAACAATCACAGAAGGAGGGAAAACACAAAGACAGGAAGTAAACTAGACATGACACAAGGGGAATGTACCTACAAAATAAAACAGGAAACATGAAAACCAAGATCATGACAAAAAGTGTTTTTCAAGTTAACCTCTATTTCTGCAGCCCAGTACAAAAATAAAGTAGCAAATCACTGTGCATCATAATGTAAACCTGCCAATGGACATATTACAGCCTGCAGGTCAGATCAGTGGGTGGCTAATCCAGTCCAAAGGATTACTGGATATTATGAGCCATACTGACATTCTCTGTAGTAGATTACCACAGTACAGTAGCAGTGTGTGTATAGTCTGGTAGACATCCATCCATCAATCTTATTCATTAGTACTACATCTAACATAATACTCACAAGCCCAACACTTAACATGTAACGTCATATGATTCAGTGGCATAACATTACATGATATAACGTCGTCAGTAAATAACTAAACTTTTGGTTTCACACGGGAGAAGAAACAGAAGAAAGTCCTGGTGTTGGTTTGAGCGGTACGCCACCCTTCCTCCCGCCCATAGCAGACTCTCTCTATAAATGTCTGTTTCTTTACGCGTCTAAGCGTGAAATATAGGTTAACATTGGAGTTACTTGAAAGCCTGCCGTGTCTCATACAGACGCTAATAGGGGCCTTATGGAAAATAAAATTTTTAACCTTTCCAAATCCTTTCTGATAAAAAATACTTTCAGGTATTTTGTGGATGCAATATGTTCTGTTGTAGTTCAGTATGAATATGTGTTACATCTGAAGCTGCAGAAACATGTTGTAAGCTGCTTTCACCTGCCAACCATTGCTGCTTCCTCTGCAAGCCGCTTAGCAACCCACCTCCACCCCCAGTCCTTCTTTTCATCTTGTATCTGACCTATCAATGTCATTTCTGTCGTCATTGATGCCTGCTCTGTTCTGTATTTTGCTGCTGCTCTTTCCACCTTAGCTTTCCCAGGTGTGCGCATCAAAAAGCAGAGAGTTGCTCTATCTGCCTTCGGCTCTATGTTTGCACATGGAAGGGCAGGAGAGGTGTGCTCTCCCTGCTTTAGGATTACCTTGTGTTTCTTTGTATAAAGTGGTCCAGACTGAACTACACTCTTGGTACCAAGAACGACCTGTTCAGAGCAGGTTGAGAGCTCAGTGCACCTGTGTTCCACATTTTTTTTCTTTAATTTCAAACACAGCCATTAACAATTCTCTGAAATCACACGAATCCCTTTATTCATCATTTGTTCCCCATTCGACTTTTCATTCTACGTCTTTCAACCAGCTGACACGTACTCACACAGAAAAAAAGGTTTTATTTTGTTTATGGCTTTAATGCCATCAAGGCAGAATATATTTATTGAGTGATTCATTTTGTCCTATTGGAACCTGCAGGGCTGTTGAATGTGTGCTTGCTGAATACCGCTTTATCTTTTCCAATCTTGAACCTGCTTTGTCCTTCAGGTAACGTAAAAATCGCTGGCTCCGTGAAGAAAGTCAAGTACATAACATAGTAATAAACAGAGAGTAATATAGTTAAATACACGTGTGGCTGTGATGAACAACATGATGTGATAGAAAAAAAAGTTTCATTTTTAAAAATCCCGTTTTATTTGTGGACCATTCGCACGATCTCGGTTATGGCAGTATGAAGATAAGAGGCAACAATTTGATTCCCACAAGAAAACGGCAAAACTGTTAAATATAACTGAATTAAACTATGCCACTACTGTGGTACTGCACTGCAGATGGCTATTGCATGGATCCCTGTGATGACAGATAAAGTGGAGCACTATATTTCTCACAGAAAACATGCCGACCAGAGGATCTTCAACATATCCACAAAAGTGAATTCAACAGCACATTGTAATCATCCCGCTCTTGGCCGTATATTTCAGCTGCTGTCTTCACATTTAAAGAACAATAAATACTACATCTGTCAGCTGCTTAATGTAAGCATTCATACGGGCATGCATCTACGCTGTTGTGCACATGCATTCCTGCGCTGGGTCCAGTAAATTCAAGCTAAAGTCCTCTCCTTATAATTGGGTCAATGAGCTTGCAAGCTTGTAAAATACATTGTGTAGTGCCTCAATAAGACATTTCTAGTTCCCGCATTGAGTATACTACAGTAAACAGCTCATGTGTGAGCTAGTATATATGTTTGTAGTAGTACCGGTTGTACCCAATAGGGGACAGTGTGATCTCACACTGAAGGTAAGATGGACAGATGTTTCCCTGCTGTGGCCTGGTTTCCAGCTTCTGGCTGGCTGCCTCCCAGACACACCCAAAGCTCTGCTCAAATAATGACAGACCTGCTGCCCTGCAGATTTAAAGAAGCCGAACAGCAGCAGGCTGGCTCAGGACAAAACCTCATGGTCTACTCTTTACCGTGAATGTGGTCAAGCTGATTTCATGTTTCTGTACAGGGAAAAATAGACTGGGCAGGATCTACATGTTCTGTAATGATATGCTGGGACACTCTTACATCTTGGTAAACCTCCAGAGTCATACTTTTATCTTCAGATCCTCTCTTTCAGACTGCTACTCAGTCCCCTTCTGAAGAAATGAACAGATCAGTCACCGGGAAATGGTCATAAAGAGACATGGTATAAAATGAGAATAAAATGTAGTAATTGGTGTTGAAATCAATCTAATAGGTGATTTAGAGCTGATTAATACTTAACTGAATCAATCCTTGAGATTCAACTACTGGATGGAAGGCCATGGATTTCAAAGCAATATTCATGTTCTCCACAGAAAGAACTCTAATAACATTAGTGACCCTCTGACCCTTCATCTAGCACCTTCGTCAGGTCAAAATTGCAATTTGTCCAATACTTTGGTCTATGACCAATAATTAGCAGATGTTAGCTTACTGAACTAAGATAGTAAACATTACGTCATCAAATATAAATATGTTCAGGTCATTGTTAACATGCGAGCAAATCAAATGGACAATAAAGTAATTGCTTCTGAACATGCCCCTTCTGGTTTTCCCCTCCACATGTGTTTCCTCATTGCTAGAAAACGAAGCTGCAGCATCTTCTCTTTCTAGCCAAGGAAAGCCTGCAGATAGAGATGGACTGAAAAGGCTGGCCTCAGCTGCCCTGTGTTCAGGCTCCGCAAATAAACTGGAGAGAGTGGTTGCTGTAGGAATTGAGATTAAATTGAGAGTTTTACATTATTTGCAATTGAATCACCTTTCTGTGTTTAACTTCATGATCACTGATGATGTAGGCTGATGCTGGACTGACCACTTACAGCACATCCTCATACTTATTGCCAGGAAGTCCATCCTGTTTGGTCTCCACGGCAGAATCCGACTATGATGATAGCCTGACGGCATCACCTTTACACATCATCACACCATCATTAACCGTAAATATGTAATGGTTACATTAGAGAGTCCATCGGACGCAGCCATTGTTGCTTGCTGCCAGTATCAAGTACAGATGATTACCAGTAATGACTGCAACGAGCTGTCAGCCAATCCGTCTTAAAGCTGCACCATGCCGGGGTTTCATATAGAAGTAAGTCAGGCTTATCAACTTAAATCACAGCCTGCTACAGAGGACAGTGCCCTGTCCACACAGGAAGCATATAATTAAAATCTAAGTATGTTCACCAGATGGTAATCTTTCATACAAGAGGTGATGTCTCACAATTTAAGTGTGATCTCAGTTATTGTTGTTTCGTATTTCTTTGGTTTCCTTTGGCAGGACTTTGTGGTATTGAGTTTTGAAACACTGGGCAGGGTTCCATTTCACAAACAATTTCAAATTGCTGCTACATTAGTGAATCTTACAGGGTCACAAGTAGTATAATAGTTGTTGAAATGTGTCCGTCTGGACTAAGTGGTGCACCATGAGACCAACACTGCCATAGAGCCATGCCTCGCATGACTTAGAATCAGTAGGTTAGGTTTTTGTTATGTCCAACAATTTCACATTTGTTAGGTGCAATAATTAAAATTTCATCCCTCCGCACATCATAGAATTGTAATTTTGCCAATATAAATGTCTCAAAGATCAAACAATCAGAAGCCACTGAGGAGAGTCACAAACTCTATTACTGTTCTGTGTCATTTAACAATAATTATAATATTCATTCAAAGTCCCTGTAAAATTGTTACAGATTAATTATGATTAAAAATGGTACTCTCTCCACAGTCCACTTTGTGAGTGTAAGGAAAAAGAGTCTCTTATATACGTGTGTGTGTGTGTGTGTGTGTTTGTGTGTTTAAAGGGGGGAGGCCGTGGCTGTGGACACCAGTGGAACTTGGCAGATGCTAAAACACATTTCAATCCACTGTTCAAATATCTTCTCATTTATCATTTCTGCTGCAAGTTACATGTTTTTTTATTTTCACATTTTGTCACCCAATATGCATATTGTACATTGAGTACTTCTACCTCAGCTAAGAGGTGCTAGAGAAGAAGCGCAACGGTGTTCTTGGAAATGCTATCGAAACCACATTAACCTTTTTTTTTTTTTATAGACATGAATAACTGCTGTAGTCTGCTATGTCATTGAGCTGTGTGAAAAATGAATTCAGTGCAAGTGCGCACCATCACTTACTGTTCCAAAGTAATCTTTGCATTATGTGAATTCACTGTGGCTTTCAATGAAGAAAAGAGAGTATCAGCTAATAACACCCAAGTGTCTGCTATTATTGAATAACAAAATGTTCATGCAAAATGCAAACGTCAAAGAAAGAGTGTCACCAGTCTATATTTGTGTATAGTCAACAAATCCCATGAAAAGATCCCAACAAACAATGAACAGATTACCATCTATTCATTAATTACTGTGTGTGTATCAAAGCTCACATCTTCTTCTTCTGTGCTATAGAGCTCCATTGTTGTCCCACTATTAAAACACATCAATAAGCCACACTGGGTGACATGTTCTGTCATTACTATGAACTCACTGTAGTGTTTGTGACTCAATCCCATATACACCATCCTTCAGCCGCAAATACTAGAGCACCAAATGTGTGTTTGAGCAACATTTGTTGAGAACTACAATGCCCAAAAACTGTAGCTTTTCACAATAAAATAATGCATTTTGCAACCAAGTGTTGGGCGAATTTCTGTGAGGTTCGCTGGAACCGACACACCTGAACTCAAAAGCACGACACAGAGACAGGCAGAATACAATGTAGTTCAGTTTACTCAACGATTCCAGGCTGGGTCAAAACAGGCAAATCAGTCCAAGAGGCAAACAAATCCAGTAAGGAGCAGGCAGGCAGGTAGATTGGCTGGAGAACAGGTAAGGGGAATGAGTTGATTACAGGCAGTGAGGAGGAAACAGGATCTGAAATGATGAGAGAATTAATGACAAGGCAAAGCAAAATGAACTCAAACTAACAGTGGGTGGAACTCGTGACAATTTCTTTATTATGCAGAAATTAGTTCTTACTTTAGGCTTTTGTTTTTGTCCTTTTCGTCTTTGTATTTTGTCAAATCATTTTGAATCTTTTTCCTTTGTTCTTTTTTTTTTTTATTGGTCGGGTTGCGGGGAGGTCCGATGTATTCGCCTGTGGCTCCCTGTCACATCTGCCTATTCATATTATCAGGTTTCATGCTGTTGTGTATATGTGCAAATAAAAACGGGGAACAAAAAGTAGCTACACTACTTGTTACTGTACTTAGTTATGCGTTCTGTCACTGTTTGTGTCTTGTTTTTAAAGATTTGCATCTTGAACAGGAACTAGTGGGCTGAGGCCTGAGGGACAGTGAGAGATTTAAATGGAACATATAGAGCAACACTAGCCTGAACATTCAACTCGTCTTTAAACGTGTAATTTGAGAGGAGGCTCATTGTCACGGCTACTTGGGACTAAACTTTGACTGGCAAACTGGAGTGACTCACTGATTCTCCATTACCAATGAAAGAAAATAGTAAATGTGACCTCTCCTCATCAAACTCAAAGGTTTGCTGTGTGAGGCTTTCTGTGCGTGTGTGACAGGCTGCAGCTCCAAGAGTAAAAACCTCAAAATGTAGGTTTTATTCTTAAACTCTTAAATACACATATTTCTCCTCCCTTCTTGGTTTTCACACTGGGCTTTAGTCTAATGGTGTTTAGCTAAATACAACATGAGGTCCTTTGGCTCTGTTCAAGTTTAATCAACCAATAAGAAAGAATCTCTTCTGCCTGCCAAGAGGTTCTGCCTTAAAGAAATATTTGTCTGGCTAAAACTTCCAGGCTGGCAGAGGCAGGCGAGCCGCACACACTGTACCGAAAGGGGACAATCAAATTGAGTTTCCCCTTCATCGACTCAACACTGGTGGCCCGCCATTGCTGCTGTGTTGTCCCACTGCTAAAACATTCTGACGGACACATTAAAAAATATATATAATCTTGTCAAATATCCCCTCAGGGAGAAAACTGATCGAGCTAATGTTTACTATGCGAGCTGCATCTTTATGTGTATCTGCAGAATCAACACGGTTGGAATTGCAATCTGGTCTGAAACTGGAAGGTCTCAGTTGAAGACTGTCGTAGAAGAAAACTAGATTTAATGCCTCACAGTTGTTTGTCTCTACCAACTAGTCAAGTTGCACTTTACATCCATGTCTGTCCAAAAGGGTGAGCATTTAGCAGCTAAATATATATTATTTTAATCAGGAGTTGGTGGAGACCAAAACAGAGCCAAAAGGAGAGTGAATATTGGACTTCCATTTGCGAGTCACCCAACATACATGAGTCCAAATGAATGCTAACGATGCTCTGTATTCCTAAAACCAGTAAGTAAATTGAATATTTGTTGTTCCTTCACCTAGAAGTCTCTCTCCCACTGACTTAATAATACACATTAAAATCGATGCCACTTTAATTTCTCATCCTGTTTATAAAGAGATGCAGATGTTAAGTCCTCTCAGTACTTTGGCACATGGCCAGTTGGACCATAATGTGTAACTTAAAAGCTAATGTGGCAGTTGAAAACTGAAAAGGAAATTCTCATAGCATCGTGGTTGGCTTACACAAATCATTTCAGCGATCCTCCAGGGAGAGGGGAGGAGAGGGGGAATAAAAGGGACAGGAGTGGAGGAGGGATGCTGGTGCAGACATCAGGCACCAGCAGGAGGTTGGCAGCACTCTCCTCCCCTCTAATTTAAGAGAGTAAGAGAGTAATTACACCCCAATTTTACCTCCACCTCCTCCCTTGACTACTGTGACTCCTCCCAACCCCCCTTCACCTCAACCCATCCATGTCCTCCCCGTATTGCCTCCCTACCCACACTCCACACTCTTTTATAAGTGTAAGTAAACTATAACAAGCCATTGGATGAATACATAGTTGCTCATCTGAAATAAATCCAAAAATAAAAACAAACTATTTCGTCTTAAAACAAATAAAAAAGTAGAAACACACAAGCCACACCAGAAAGTGTCACAGTGAAATCAGTTCTTGGGCCCCCCTTAAAAAAGATAGTGCTTGAAGTGTGGCGTTCCAGAGAGAGAAACAAGAAAACATGAACATATAATTGAAAATCCCATTGACATTTGTAATAACACTCGAAATTAAAAATCCAGCTTTAAAACAGTATGCCATGGAGTGGATTCCAATTTGTCTTACAATATGGATTCCAAATATGGATATTTTTTCAGAAAGACTGATGAAAGAAATGTTGAATGAGAGATTGAATTGAGTTACGTCACAAATGCAGCTTAATTCAGACAAAAATGTATCTTGTTGCATCTGCGTAATACTTATATTCCTTTAGGACTTTCCTGTAGATATGCAGCCTAGTGGAGTACTGAGGATTCTGAGATTTTTTTACAGCTTAAAATGGTTTTAACAACCTGGATTTTCAGTTAGTGGAATTGTATAGCCATAAAAAAAACGTCAGTTTGAATCTTAGAATAAATCTTTGAATATGTCATTTTTACAAACTTAAAGCTATATGAGGCGGAAGTGTATGGAGGTTAATGAAGTTTATTGGGTTTCAGTTGGAGGTAGAAATTATAAGCAAATGAATTAAGAAATAGAGCATCAGTTGTGTTTGGATACACTTTTTAAATATAACTATATGCGCGAGCAATGTTTAGTCAAAACCATAAAGGTGTTGGCCTCGATGAGAGAGGGCGATGCAGAAAGAAAGGGGTGTGGGAGTGGAGCTGCGATGGGTGGAACCAGTCTTGTTTCTATATGAAGCCTTCTAATGACAAGGCGTCTAGAGTTTGAAGATATAAATACTTTTTCTAAAAAGCTGTTCCAAGCAAAACCTCAAAAAAGTCCACCAGCCCTGCTTAAAATGACAGGGTGGATGGATAGGGTGGATGGAAAGGGTGTGTGTGTGTGTGTGTGTGTGTGTGTGCGTGTGTGTGTGTGGACAGTTTTACTTGTTTAACTTTTGCTTACTTCCACAATGTGCTACTGTGTCACAGATGTTTCTCATGTTGAACACCCTTTAAACACATGCATCATCCTCCGCTGTATAACTGTGACAGATTTACGTTCAAAAAGTGTTGCCACAATGTTCTGCAATGACTTACTGTACTCTGAAAACACTATGTTTGGATTATGTTTTCAAAATCCTGTTCCTGCTGAACAAATACTGACACAGATGTTTGCCCTGAGTTGACACAAGACTGGGAACACTCTGCAGTAAACGGATAAAATCACAGGAACCACATTTAGACAGAGGAACCTTTCAGTGAGACACAAACCTTCTATTTGATTGACTTATTTTAGTGTGACCGAACCAGCTTCAGCAAACAAAATGTTTTCCTGTTTGACTAGTTTCGTTCTACCTTATTCATAAATTTACATTCTTTTTGTGTTGTGTTTGTGTTCGCTCGTACCTTCTCCATTCACAGGAACCAGTTGTACCAGGGAGTTTACATCAAAGCACATTTAGAGGGAAAAGCTGCTGAAACAGAACATATTTCTGTTAGAATGTGTGTTTGTGTGTGTGTGTGTGTGTGTGTGTGTGTGTGTGTGTTTTACTTCTCTGACCCTATTTACCCCTGTTTTTAAAATGCAGTCTGCATCTGAATATGCCATCTGGAAAAGGTGACATGATA
Source organism: Bovichtus diacanthus (assembly GCA_943590825.1). Lineage (NCBI taxonomy): Eukaryota > Metazoa > Chordata > Actinopteri > Perciformes > Bovichtidae > Bovichtus > Bovichtus diacanthus. The sequence continues at coordinate 6,423,128 of CALSBV010000422.1, forward strand.
TTCCTGTGTATTACAGACTTACACATGTTGCAATTCTGCACAGTGGCACATTTTGTATAAACGTATGGTATTGTTGCGACTCTAGTATTTCTACGTTGAGGGAACACTGAGCGTATCATTAAAAAAAACTTGGAAACAGAAATCTAAAGTGGAGAAAAACCCTTCTGGAAACAGTGTCTTCTTTCTCTTTACATCTCTATAGAAGGCCCGGTTACCGTCGTAATCATGACAACGCAAAACGTCATGGCGATGACTTACTGTAAACTAAACCTAGCATGATAACATTTTCACACACTGTGATGATGTTTCTACCCACATCACCCAATTGCCCATTTGATGCATTTAAACAAAAGCTGTGATCACAATATTAACAAAGGGAATCTGTAAAATCCAGATCTTGACTGCGTCACCCATTACGTTTCATGTGACCTTTCTACCAACGATGATGGTATTTTCACTTACATCAGCTGACCTCTGCCCATAATGTTCATACAGGGCCTGTTCCACGCCTGTTGCAATTTATCTTCTGTCAATCCAGTGACGATGACGTTTCTGGATCAAGATGACACGTCTAGTTGCAGTGATGTTTCTATCTGCTTTCACTCTGTGTCTGTCTGTCGTGCCTGTAATGTCTCGGCTTGTGATGAAAACAGCTCTTCCTCCTGGTGATTGCATTTCACGCTACTGCCAGTGGCGTGACATTTCCACCCACGACAATGGCGTTTCTCCCGCGTAAAGGGCAGCAATGCATCATAAATGGGTCGAACAATGGTTACAATGAATAGTTAACACTAAGCAGCCTCATCTGATGAAAAGGTGCATCCCGTAGAGAAGTGATTTTATATCCGCCCATAGTATGTCTCTATTTGGACCAAATGTAAGAATTGAGGCCGAGTATTGTGCAAAGGCTTTGATTCTGGGACTATGCAAGTTCTAATTTGCTCCTGTGTTGTGAGTGTTGATGCTGCAGTGAACATTATTTTTATATTAACTTTGGTTGACATTATTATGTTTATGTGAAGGGTGTTATTGATTATTTCACAGTGAGTTATCACCCGACTCTGCAGTTTCCGCCAGCTCAGGTTGTTTTTCTGTTGTTGTTGTTGTTGTTTTACAACCCCGGGCTTTTCCAGTTTTAGTTTCTCACCGCTCTCACCAGCATCACTGAATGTACTTGCCCAGCACCAAA
>CALSBV010000422.1:6435492-6462305 GCA_943590825.1 Bovichtus diacanthus
AGAGAGACAGAGAGAGAGAGAGCGAGACAGAGAGAGAGAGAGAGAGAGACAGACAGAGAGACAGAGACAGAGAGAGAGAGAGAGAGAGACAGAGAGACAGACAGAGAGACAGAGAGACAGACAGAGAGACAGAGACAGAGAGAGAGAGAGAGACAGAGAGAGAGAGAGAGAGAGAGAGACAGACAGAGAGACAGAGAGAGAGAGAGAGAGAGAGAGAGAGGGGACCTCAGGTCACTGTGACCTCTGTCCATCTCACGACCTGAGGTGGACAGAGGAGTAGAGAGAGAGCCTCAGATAGAGAGAGACAGACAGACAGACAGACAGACAGACAGACAGACAAACAGAGACAGCTGGCCAGAGGAGCACAAGGGCAGAAAGTGTCTGTGTGCGAGACCTGGCGCAGCTGTATGTCAATAAAACTTATTTCCACACTCAACCTGCTCTCCTTCCACCATTTTATGTGGGTGAGAGCAGGACTTTCTCACAGCAGCCTACCATCTAATGCTTGCTCTCAGGAGAAAAGGTTTTGTAAATGTAATAAAAAAAAGCCATGCTTTAGCTTTGGTTCCATCCTCAGGACAGATTTAGCTTTTTTACGACTACAAGTCCCGGAAACTCATTCATTCATTCAATCATTTTAGTATGTACATGTAACAAGGTGTATATTGTGACTTGTAGGGTGATGAGCCATTTATTGCCGTTTAGTGTCCTCATATAACCAGCATCGGTTCAGTAGACAGACACATACTATGAATCAGAGTCTGTCATTTCACATTTCCGGCTGTTCTATTCTTACTATACTCACTCATTACCAATGTTGTTGCAACGTTTTGAAATCCTCCAGCCACAGCAGTCAGTGGATTGAAAAAGCCATCCCTGCACCTCATGGTTTGGGAGTGGAGCTAAATGATTCCAGCAGTTCTCTCCAATACTTCAGACATTTAATCAGGCCCTGATTTATAGCACCTCCTCTCTGCTGCCGCCAGGATGGATGTTCAGTTTTATTTCAGCTTCTGCACCCTCTTTGTAAGTCAAAGAATTTGCTCCTGAAGAAAAGCTACTCTTCCCAACCCACCACCCACCCACAAAGACACACACACACACACACACACACTCACACACACACACACACACACACACGAGGCTCACTCCCTGGGCAACTGCTTTTGACTCCCTCATCTTGATTCTGCACTGCACATCTTCTGATGATCAATCAGAGAGTAACAGGGTTGTGTTCTGTGGCTCGAGTATGAGCTACTCAGCAAATATGTGCTTGCCAACATTGCCAATGTTCTCTCTCTCCGCACACACAACACACACGCACACACACACGCACCCTGGCGACCACCACCTCGTCTTGGCAGGAGCAAGAATTACTGTCATGGTTAATTGGCTCACAGGACAAGAGGCTGCTTTTGGACTACTTTGTATAATTCATCTGGATGCCTGTAAGAGGAGTCATCATTCAGGCTGTATCTGAGTGTGCGTGTGCGTGTGCGTGTGTGTGTGTGTGCGTGCGTGCTTGTGTGTGTGTGAATCACAGCCTCCTCAAAGGGTGTTTGCACTTGACAAACCGTCAAAAAAGAAAGTAAAAACACTTCATGGGGCTTTCTGAGTTGGTACGCCACATAAACGGAGCCACAAAATGCTGTTCTCAGCTCACTGTCACGCTGGGTGGTGGATTCAAAATTTTACAAGAAGCTTCAGTTTGACTCCTAGTCAGATGGATCCTTTTGATAGTAAAGAGTAGAAAGTTGGCTGATGTAGAACTCCCACCACATGCAGTCTGACATTTTCAAAACCCCTCACCCACGCAAATTACGTGGAACTCTCCACTACACACAGGTTGATGCTAAACCACCCAGCATGCATCACTGCCAAGTCACTCAGGTGACGTTCAGCCTATTTTATCCTCGTGAAAAACAGGTGGCTAATTGTGTGTGTCTTGTTTTAGCAGTAGTTACTTTATAACTGCACTACATGCTCTGGCAGCTGCAAATGTTCCTGAACTCACCTTCAAACTGCATGCAGCATGCTCATGTTTGATGCCAAGGATACAGAAAAATACATTAATGTATAATTCTATTTATTTAATTTTATTTTCTATTACAGACCCCAGCAACTTTACACATGAAGGTCCATTTACTAGTAGCAGAGAGTACTGCTCAGCCGGTGACCAACAAATTGTAAAATGTGTTCTGGAGGAGCTTTTCCAAGTCATACAAAATGTACCCTGATGATGTCATGTTGATGCCATCAAGGTTATCTCGGCTGGGAGATTACAAATGTGTAACAGAGAGACAGTATTACAAATTGGAGGGATGGAGTTTGAAGGCATGGGCATTTACCAGCCAGGAAGGGCCTGGATGCATAAAGAGAACTGGATACAGCGTTCGAGGCAGAGGCCCTTTCATTCCAAAGAAAGTTGCTTAGCGGCCATCTTCCAGTTAAAATAATTAATCCAATGTTTTTGCAACAAAAGGATAAAATGCTCATAGTGAAATTAATAATTTCGTGGTGGTTGTGACACTCCAAAAAAACAATATACTATATATTAGTTACAGACGTCTCTTTTCTAATGTTAGTGTATGGGGAAAAGTATTTTTGGGTCCAATGCATCATGTGATGAAGTTGTAGTTCAAGGTTTGGCCACTATGTCAAATTGGCTTCAAAGCCCGTCGCTCATAAGAGAGTGTCTAATGGAGAGTTGCTATGAAGGTGCATTCTGGGAAATGTAGAATCCAGTGTGTTGAGAGCTTGACCCGTTCTACTCTGACTTAAAGTCAGGCTCATCATCTGTAGAATACGTAACATTTCCGGCTCCATCTATCCGTTAAAGTGATGACCCCCTTTAATGGATCACATTGAGCTTTATGCAGTAGCACCCTTCCTGCCCTCTATTTAAGCAGGAAATCCCACACCTGTACACTGCAGGGGAAATACACAAAAGGGTGACCATGTGTGTATCTTTACACATCTCCCTATCCTGTCCCCCTCTCACTAACTGCAGTGTGATTAATGTCTTTCATCTTAACATTTATTTAGTTTCTTAAATATTACAAGACTTTTAACACCACAATTCTCATGACATACACATGCCACATTACAAGCATTTGAAGATACTGTATGTTGGTCCAACCCTTTCATAATTCAGAGTTTTGAGACTTCATAGGTTTTCTATTGACAAAGTAGATTTTGTTGTGAAGGATTCTCCCCTCAGCCATGCACCGAAGCCAGGTGCTGCTCATACACTGCATGGAAAATCACCTTTGACACTATCTGACTCACAGATCACCTAACCACCAGGATGTAAGCCCCCACAATCCCTCATGTCCCAAATTCATTGTTACAGCGCTCTTGCTCTGCCACTCCGCATCTCTAATCTCGTGTCTCTCTGCTGCGCTGCTGAGGACTGCGGACACCTCTGCACATACAGTAGCTCAAATATCACATCAACAAACTCTCAACTCTGTCTTCTCCACTCTGTCCAAACAGTAACATTGAGATGTTGTGCTAACTGCTCGATTACTCCAGTATGAGTTTAGATACTGTAGGGTTAGGGCATCTAGATGATGAAAACTGTTTTAGGTTATACTGTAGTCGTATGTGATTGCTGCCAGGCTGCAGGGACTAAATGTTGCTGCATCTGATATGATGTGAATGCAGCGTCGGATGTCAATCAACCACACAGGCTAAAACCTGAACCTCTTTGACTTAAAGGCTGCTTCTCTGATCTGCCTGACAATTAGCAAACTGTCTAGAAACATAAGTGGGTTTTTTTACAGCTGGATTTAGGCAGTTATGACAACACTGTACTCACTGGGTGACATTGCTGAAAAGAGGCACAATAAGATGATCTGACAGATTGTGAACAAACCCGCAGGATAGCTCAACTTATTTGGAAGTGAAGGTGAATAGTACAATGATTATCCAACTGTCCCGCGTTAACATACATCACAGTTTACAGACCAACTTCCTGCTTCAGCTTACATTAGAGACATTTGAGGCAAACTCACTTTCAGTTTAACCTCCGAAGTGATTTAGATAATCCGGCTAAACTGTGAACAACATGTCTGGTCCGCTGACAGCTCAGGCTTTTGCCCTGTTCACCGCCTGATTCCCAAATTTCAGCAATTGCTTGGTTGAGTTCAGCATGAACTGATAGAAGTGACGGCAAGAGCAACGAAAGCAAAACCAAAATGTTAAAAGATGGAAGAGAGTTTTCATTTAAAGGGGAACCTCGATTTTTACACATCGAAATGTGTTTCCAGGTTGGGGAGTGCAACATATGTGATGCATTTTGATGTGAAGTTATTTAAAGCATTGTGTGTCTCCGGAGGGAGCTGCATGGAGTCTGATAAATGTCCTTAAGTGATGTCACTTGAGTCAGCAATGGTCGGGGCTAAGGACAAGGTTTGAACAGTAAATAAATATGATGGTGTGGAGTTACAATTAAGTGAGAACTACCAGACCTCTGTAGCCATGCCTCATTTCCGCAGGTTAAAAGAACTACTCACATAACTTCCTTTGCCTCAGTGACATAACGTCACGCCTTTGGTTTCACACGGGACATGAACTCAACAAAACATGAAACCATGCTGAACAGAATGTAAGAAAATGTGATCGTACGGGATAAATAGATTCTTTCTAGAAGGACTTTTCAGTGGTTTTCTGTCTGATAACTCAATACTTATTTATGTTGCTTTTAGACTGCAATTGCAACGATAAAGCTTTCACTAGCAAGGACCACGCCACAACAATATGTCGTTTTAAGATTTTATGGAATTTCAAGAGGTATTGGATGTTGAGGACTAATGAATGGATGTGAGGGGGAGGGGTGAAGGAGGAAGATGGTCCAGAGGATGTACTGAAGTCCAGGCAGAGCGAGACTAAGACTTGGGGTTCTGTCTCAGGTGTGTTTCTGCACGATCTGAATACAAGCTCCCCGGACGTTACCTAGACTGGGACACGGGAGCGGTATGCACATGTCTGAAAAGGAAGGGATGAGAGGAGAAAGGAAGAGAGGGTGGGTCCAGAACTCGAAGAGAAACGAGGCCGGATGTGTTGACCAGGTATAAATAGACATAACAGGTGATTTGAGGCGTTGAGGAAGTTAACTAATCCACTTTATGTAATTCAGTTATATTTTACCTCACCTAAAATATTTTTTATGTTTTCTGTAGAAGCCAAGAAATCATCATGTTGTCTCCTTTTGTAATTTTCAGTAATTTGATTAATAATCCAGTCATTCTAAATATCTTACACATCCTAAATGATATTCTCAGTTTTATTTGTGGATTTTAGTACAGCTTTTAACTATATGAAAACACACCTCAGAGAACTCTGCTTTTTTGTGCTTTTTCACCAGTGGCATAGTCCTGCTCTGAGCTGGAGTCTGTATCAGCAAAACTCTGATAAAAAAAAACATGGAAAATAATAATACGGCTCCAATTACCAATCAAATGCACCAATAACATGACATTCACCATGTTTTTCTGAATCTGTCAAATCATTTCCTGTAATTCGGCAAACACATAATCCACCAAAGAGCACGTGTTAAAGTATTATTTTAATTCTATCCAGCTATTCACCCTTTTTCTTACTCTACACCGTTGTGTTTCTCATTAACGTGAAATAGACAGAAGGGAAAAGCTGTCCGGTTAGAGTGGCATTTATTTAACTAACACCACTTTGACACAACATAGCGCTTTCTACAGTTACTGTGGTGTCTTTTCTGATTTTAGCAGGTTTTCCCTCATCAACTTCTCACAAACCTTCATCTGAATTTATTATCATGTTGATTTGAAAGGCTCTCGTCGTCTGCCGTACTACAGTACCACTCTCTGCCTGAAGGGTTACTGGTGTGCACCGAAACACAAATATCACTCTGTGATACTGACAGAATTGTTGACAGAATTTGATTAATTGACTTAATCCAAGGGGTGAGTTGGTGTAGAAATGCAGATTTCTTCTAAATTACAATAAAAAAAAATTTGAGGGACGACCCCCAGACACCATTATGTATCTTCATCCATTTTAAAACTTAACCAGGCGCCCCAAGGTGTGGAGCGTAGATCTTTTTTGAGGAGTGTATATCAAAAATGTTACCCAATACAAACAAATTAGCGAAAGAGAAGGTAGTCATAAGGCCAGAGAGAGGTCAAGTGGGTCAATTTACCCCCCCGAGAATAATAGCTCAGGGAAATGTCATGCCCCCATACACATTTAATGGGGCTTTGACTTTACTGTGGCCATACATTTTTCATGGGAGCTTTTGCACTCATGATGCGTAGACTGTAGAGTTGTTAGCGTAAGCAGCGGCCCGAGCACATCCTGAGCAGGTACTGCACTAGTTCTGTAGATAAGAGACTCTTCTTTTAGCAAAAAAGCTGAATATTTTTCTGCGTTTTGCACCGTAAATAGTGGCATCAACCAATTAGGTTGTTCTAAACATACCCAAGGGTTATTTGTTGCCTTTGAGGTTTATAACAACAACACAAAGGCATCATAGTCAGAAGCCAAACAGCTAACTGTATTACTCCTTTCAACCTTGATCCACTCATTTCGTTCTTACGTTTAATAAAAGGGGGTCCATAGCATCCCTCCAGTTGTTACTCCCGGCCTGTGGAAACTATTCGAAACCTTTCATTTAACGAGTGTTGCAACTTTTGCGTCGCTGCTGATATAAAAAGCTTTTGAAGCAAAATATTCATAGGCAGAAAATTTAGCATTATTGTGTTGTTTATTTGTCACGCCCCTCGTGTGTAAAGGCCTTTATAGTCTACCGCCATGCTAGTGGATCTTTACTTACTTTAGCATAGCTGAACTTAGCTAAATGCTAATGTCAGCATGCTAATATGCTTTCAATGATAATGCTAACATGCTGAAGTTTAGATGTGAAGTTTAATGTAAACCATTATAGTTTAGCAAGTTAGTATACATTACTAAAATTCTCAAAATCGCAATTAATGTAATATGCGACATGTAATTTAACAAGGCTCATATTACAGGGATGTATTCTGGGTTTTATCAGGTACCAGCCCTGCATCCTTGATTTACCTGAGAAGATGTTCTCTTTGATACTTTGTTGAGTTGTGTCTTTTGCTGAGACTACATCATAGTTTACCCTCTATACCCTCTAATCTGAGGGCTTATATTTTATTTCTAGGAACAATGGGCAAATATGTTTACCTACATTCAGTTTTTCACTGCAGGTTTATCAGTTCACTAAATCCTAAGCTATGACACTGTCGGTATTTAATATCATTTGATACCAAACCCTCTAAATCCACTTACATAAATAGACTACATTTGAGGAGCAAAGTGGAGCAACAGCTTATGACAGACAAGATGTTTATCTATCCCTGACAGACGTTGGTTCAAAAAACAGCTAGATTGCTTACAGAAAATTAAGTTCTTGCTCTCTGAGGGTGTGATGCATCTGTTGTGTCAGACTTAACATTGAAGACATCACTTAGATGAGTCAACATTGCTTTGCCGGATTTCATTAAAACAGTTAAAAGCTTGGAAGGGATGGAATTCCCTATAAGTTGGAGCTCTGAAAAGTCTCTACGTCTGATATGTTGACTTCAAAGCCCGCTCACATCAGCTGACAACTCTTGACAAACAGCCACGACTGATAACAGGCATCATCTTATTACTGGTATCTGTTCAGGTCAATGTTCAGACATAGATCATCAGTTTTTAAAAAAAAATAAAAATAAAAAAAAAAATAAAAAAAATAAAGTTGCACTATTTTGGTATTTATACTTAATTTTAAAAGGGTAACTTCACCCAAACATGTTCTCCATGGTGATAGTTGTAGTTGCATTTGTGACAAGGATGAAGTGTTGTCTATCATAAACGGACGAGTGAATGAGTGAGCGAGGATTTTGGACGCAGTCCTAGAGGTGCTCAGAACAATGAAAGGGTTGAAGAGTCTCATAGCGTTAAAACACAGCAGACATTGATTAGTAGCGTGAACTGTGTCACGACCTCAGACATAGGGTAGGACAAATCAAATGCACAACACCAGAGTCAGATGTAAAGTGTAACATAAAATACTTTACTGCAAAAAGGTAGGTAAACTCAAAACATTACAAAAAAAATTCCAAATTACCATTGCTACGCTGGTTCATGACACAGAGACATAACAAGACAAAGTGACAGAAGACAAGAGGAGACAGGACTGTTTATACATGAGGTGAGTGGGCACAGGTGGAAACAATCAGGGGCGGGGCAGACGCTGACGATGGCGGGAAACTACACAAAGGCAGGAAGTGAAGGGATCTGAGAGGAGGGACAAGAGGTAAGTACGAAATAAAACAGGAAGTGCAATGACAGACAAGACGTGACTAAAACCAACTAAGAATAAACATGAACTATACTAAACATGAACCTGACTAACACACTAAATAAAATACAATAATAACTACAACATGAAAAACTTTAACAAATTCGACGAGACATGACAAACTGTCACCAGCGGGACACGGTGCATCCTGCACAAACCGGCCACTTTTAAATAGCCATCACCATCAACAGCGACTGCAATTTTTCTGTTCACTCGACCCAGATTATAAAAAAAAAACACTATGCAAGACACACATGTCGTACAATTGATTGGTTGCCGGTGAAAGCGATCAGCTTGTGTCCCACTGAAGACGTTGTCACAGCAGCTTCTTGGCTGAACAAAAACATGCTGTTGCCAAAGCAGAAGATTATACATACGCATTAGAGAGATAGGTGTCACATTTGCATGTACAAAACAGTTATTTAATCATATATAAAGCTCAGATTTGGGGGATTGTGTAGTGGTTGTGAGTCCCTCAGGCTGTGGCAGGCAGATACAGTACACAATAACAGCAATATGAACAATATCACAACATTAATAAATAAATATCCTATGCATGTATTCTGTGTGTGTGTGTGTGTGTCACTCCGAAGGCGGTCGCTAGGGAAGTGGGCGTGGTGTCGTAGTCAGGCAGTGACGTCAGCGGGAGCTGTTCAAAGCGGTGTGGTGCTGAAGAGACAACTCTCCGCTCCTCTCCTCTCAGTCAGTCAGACAAACAGACAGACCGTCGCTGGCTCGCTCGGTTGCTCCGCAGCCGTCAGCTTGTCCGTGGACGCTGGATTTCACCGCCTCAAAGATCGTGTATTCGTGCTGAGCACAGGAGGGCTACTGAAGAGAGAGAACCACAATCAGCATTGTTTACACATCACCCGCAGCCGGTGTGGGAGAGATCCAAGTAAGTCGCTTCTTTCCTCTCTATTTTGTCTGTCTTGTGTGTCGGAAAGCAGCAGGGGTGGTACTCTACTCCTCTACTGGGTTACATACGCTAATGAAACACTCATTGCACTCATGCTTGTGTAATAGTAGGCTACAGAATATCCCTGCTGTCTGTAAAAATCATCCCGTGTGCATGTCCACTGAGGCAAGTCTCCCAGCCGCGCCTATCTTACCCTGTGCCTGCCTGGGGTGAAACATTTGACTCATATTTGCATGATCCAATTGCCATAGATGCTGTCTCTCTTTCTTTTTCTCTCTCTCTCTCTCTCTCTCTCTCTCTCTCTCTCTCTCTGTCTCTCTCTCTCTCTGTCTCTCTCTCTCTAATGCACATACTGTTTCTTTGCATTAATGCCTGAGATTAGAGCAGCAACTCAATGCCACTGGAAGCACAGCAATACGCTCTGTCTCCTGTTATGTCTATGTCTCTCTCTGTGTGTGTCCCTCAGACTCACACTGGTTACACAGGCTGACTCACTGAACACCGCTCTGTGGTTTTCTAGTCACTCACTTGGTATTTGTCCAGTTTACTGGCCCACTGCCCACATGTTGTGGCTTTAGGATTTTACTGGGGGAACAGGAGACATACTTGGACTGGCCAGTTAGTGGTGTGGTCGCTGCTGATACGGCATCACAGCCTGTGAGGGAAAGTGAAGGAGCTGGTCAATCTGTTTTTTTGGTTTCAGAGTACATTTAGGTGTGGCCCGGCTGGCCTCTCCTCTCCTCTTTTCTCCTCTTTTCCCCTCCCCTTTCCTCTCTTCTCTCTTCCCCTCTTTTGTTTCTTGTTGCATCCTTTCCTCCCCTCTCCTCTATTTTTTTTTTGGTTCCTCCTCTCCTCTATTCTCCATTTCTGTTTCCTTCTCTCCTCTCTTCTGCTTTTTTTGTTTACACTTCCATTCTGCTTTCTTGTTTGCTCCTCTCCTCTCCTCAACTAACATCTCCCGTCTTTCCCTCTTCTTGTTGCTTCCTACTCTCCCTTGTCTCCTCTATTCTCCTCTCCTCCCCTTTTCTCTCTCTCTCCCTCTCTCTCTCCTCCCCTTTCTTGTCTCAGTTATATTGCCTTGGCTGATTTGGTTAAAAAAAAAAGAGTCGTGCATACATACATTGAAAGGGAAGAGGGTGGCAATCAATTTTATGGTCTCTTTGATTTTGCTCTCCTCCGAACACAAACCAAGTGGCACTAGAACACAGAATAAGTCAGTGTTGGAAACCTTCTTCTTCTATTACGCAAGTCATATTCTAAAACAACATTTATTCCTCCAGTTTGCTTATATTTCATATCACACCATACTATTCAGTGTCAAAAAAATACAAATACTCTTCTAATCTTGTATTTCAGACATTAACTACTGCTTCAGCAATTTAGTATTGTAGTTCTATAAAACTCCCAAGAGAAAGATTAACAAAATAAATGTAAAAATCAAAGCAGCAGAGCCTGAGATATCCTGACTTTTAGTTCCTACAGGGGTCAGACTCCAAAAAGGCTGGTTCCTACATTTCCCATAACGCATCTCAGTTTATAATGAAAGCTTTCTGTTTAACATTTGAATCAAAATAACTCTGATGACATCAGATGTCATGATATTTGAAACCCCCCACCAACTACACTATGTTTACAACCTTCACAAACTGACAGAATTTCAACACGCTGTGGTGGAAACAACCCTGTTTGTTGTTCGGTAGACCAAATCCAGTTGTTTTTTGAAGCTCAACAAGATGTAAAAAGTATTTTTTAACTTTCCACTCGGCTTCCACGAGATGCACACAGGGCATCTGGGAGCAGCTCGAGCTCTCTGTGCTTCCTGAAGTGAACACATCTTGACATTTTAGCACACAGGCAGATATCTGAAAGGTGACATTGCTGACATCATGACAGGGCTGCAAAAGTACATAATATTTGTTTAGTGTCCACAGAGGATCTAAATATAGGTGGATGATGAGCAGCCTCACTTTTTCTTTATACCTACAGTGGGTCTAATTCCTCTCCCTGTGGATTTAGATCTGGGCCTGTAGCCTAACTCTTCTCACATTTACCCAATTATCTCTGTATTAGAGTAATCCTGTGCCTTTAGCTAATACACCATGTTTGCCTTTGATGCTGTGGGTTATTTAGATGCTTTTGGCTTTGGGCCAGCCTTCCGGAGGAGCAGAAGGCTTCACAATATGTCCACATCTTTAAACAGAATCTTGAGACTAACCTTTTGAGTCTGGCTTGCATGAAATATCTTCATTTGCCGGTTAAATCATCACTTTCTGTTTGATATTTCAAAATGAAAAATGTCACATTAACCAATGCATGAGTGCTTGTTAATGAGTGTTTGGAGTGTATTTTTTGAAGTGTGAATTTTAGGTTGGTATTTTCTCAAATAAAAGGCCTAATGTCTTTATTAAACCCTGAGGGCTGAGAGCTTTGATGCTCAATATCTCAGCACAACCCTGAAGGCAGATACATATTTTGACTTAAGCTCAGAGCATGTTAATTATTCCAACCCTGCGTGATAGGTGAGTAGTTATTGATACATTGCGTAATTTGGCTTCTGTTTTTTATGCTGTATTTTTTCGAAACCACACAAGGAGTTTGCAGTTAAATGTCAAATCCAAAAACCTTCTGTTGTTGGAAAGGGGGGGGAAAGGTCAACGCCCAACCCTCCTCCCTGTCCACATGCTCCAGCAGACTGGGTTTCTGTTCATGACGGAGCAGGCAGGTGGTTGAGTTGAGCTGGCGGGCCGATAGGCCACACAGGTGGGGGGTTGTGGAGGGCTGGTGGGTCCTGGAGTCCAGTGACACCTGATAGTGCAGGATCTAGTTTCTCTGCCTGTGTGCAGGTGGAGAGACATCAGTAATATTGGTAATACTTAACTGTGTACAGTATTGGATAGTACCATTATAAATGCTCAATTCTAAGTTTCCTAACTTGTATTTGATTAACCCTGAGGGTGCAGACATTATTTGTGGTGGGATGATGATTTAGATTTGTGTTCTACTACCCTTTTAGTCATATCTCTTCCAGAACATTTCCAAATTTGGTGTTTAGACGCATCTAGATTTTAGGTTCACGGATGTTTTTTTTCTGTCATAGACCTCCACTTTGCTGCAGTCAGTTGAAAACCTTGTGATAAGCTGGAGATCTTATGCTACCCTTGAGAAGGCTGTGCTTAGGCACAGTGGTGCTTTGAGCTAAATGCTAATCAGAAGGTTTTGCAGGTATAATGTTTACCATGACATGTCATATACCAAAGTTTATACAATTTGATTAAAAGATCGAAAGATCAAAGTTATCATTTTTATTCTTCATCTGACTGGGTTAATATGTAGTGAATTGCATATCAGTAGAATTAAAACATCTGTCCATTGGCTGGGAACTCATGTGAACCCCCTCAAGGACTCCTATAGCTCCTTTAAGGACTCTTTGGGGACCTCTTACCCCACATTTTCAAACCTCTACTCCACATTAACTGATAGTGGAAGCATGTTAAGCTATGTGATGAGCAAACCCCCTACCACTCCACTGTTCCTTCACAATGCTCATATTCAACAGGGATACAAAGAGGCAATTTTCTTTATATGTGTGCGGAGACTTACTTCTCTAGTCTAATGCTTCTTTCTTATTTCCTCTCCCCTCCTCCACTAGATGCTTGAACAGAGTATATTGTCACAACCACTGGCAGCTTGGGATGGCTGGGCTTCCTGCTTAGATCCATGGTCAGACAAGAGGCCTGATCCAAAGTAAAAACACAGAGGTAGTCCAGACTGCAGCAAATCCACAGTTCTACAGAATTCTACAGTAGATGTGAGGGTTGTTCTGCTAAGAGGAGGCCTGCTGTTCTTTCAATTAGCCACTGCACTACTGTATACAAATGATACTGTTAATAATATTTGATCAAAGTTACAAAAAAAGGTTTCAAAGCAGAACTTCTGCACACTAGCAGCTTCATGTTAGCATGTTTATAAGACTAATATGACTCTTTATTTAACCTCATTCACTCAACTGTTAGTGGTTACTAATAGCACCATCAGGTCTCTTTCAATGCTAGCTAACTTCATGTGGCAGCAACATGTAGGCCTAAGTGTTTGAAATGTAAGAACTTTAGTTCCACAAATCCTATTATCAGTAAATTGCACAGATCCTGTCCAAGTTTATTTCTATTTGTGTAGTTCAAATTCATAGAGTAACGTTGAGCTCTCCTGGTTCAGTCTCTTTTTCTCCCCGCCCCAAGCTAACATCCCATCAGCTAACACTGGGATCACTGTCAGGTTTCAGATGCTTTGGACAGTTGAGCATAAAGATCATCCAGTGTGACCTCGCCTGTAGAGCCGACCCTAGCTCGTTGTTAAACTAAAGCTTTTAGCCGAACAGTAGGCATGCGCCCACATGCAAACACACCAAGAGACACATGTGCAAATGCAAGCTAACAATATGTGTAGAAACCGCAGCAGAAACTTAAATGCTTCTGAGGTCAGGTGTAACTGCTTACCACATGATTCCCAGAACACACCTTATGGTGAGCAACAACAAATCTGTCAAATTTTTGAAGTTGCAGACTTTTTTTCACTGTCTGCGAAACACACCACACATGGATTGGTGATATGGTGTCTGTCAGCTCCAGCGCGGAGCAGATCAGAGAGGCAGACACTCACTGAAAGCTTTTGGGATTAGCTATTTCAAAGGATTGTCACCCTGATCCTCTACGTTTTGTTACGACTGCCTACTGAAGGCCACATCTGCTCAGCATGTTGCTGTTTACGCACAGCAAAAGAAGTCATTTAATCTGTAAAAAATGAAGCTCTATGAGGACAGGAGTTCTAAATAAAGCTGCACTTACTCCACATTTGTTTAATGTCATGTTACTGCTATGTATATAAAGCAGTAAAATATTACAATTACAAATTGTAACACAGTTTTAAAGGATAGGTTCACAATTTTCCAAGTCTGGTTTAAGATAATACCCAGGTGGTACTACATTGAAAAAGGTTTTGCTTGCTGTAATCATTTGTCAAAGAATACCCTTCTTGATGTGTTTTGTTCTGTGCAAAAAAATGTATTTCAGTTTACAGCTTTTTAGTACAAAATGTTCTCTTTTGTGTTTTTCTCAACAGTGTTTCCTTGTTAAGCTGCGGTGGAGGAATATAAACACCAAGAGAGATTTTTTTTTACAAAAAAAGACAGTTACTTATCGGACTGCTGAAGCTTAATACTATTTTGAAATAAACTTTATTATACTTTTTCTGATATGTCAAATAAATGCATTTTCTCCAGGACGAGGACTGGATTTTGTCTCACATCACTTCTATTGAAAGTTTGTTGATGACCAGTATGAAAAGATGAATAACTGGTTTCAATATTCATATGTGACTATTGTTTTAAGTTAGGCTCGAAAATGTGTGAACCTCTCGTCTATGGGAATATTTCTATTTTGATACGCTCAGCTGTATGTGCGTAGAGGCAGATGAGAAGGGGTTGCTGAGCTACCACTGCCTCGATGGGTTACTTTTTCTTAGTTGTTGTGTGACTTTGGTGAATCCAAACTAACCCTTTGAAACGCCAAAGTTTTGCCTGCTTTGCCTAGTTGATAAGCTCAGCCTTCATGGTAGAGACACAAATACAAGTGCAACCGTTTTGCATTGGCATAGAAAGAACTCACTCCATTATCTAAATGTCAGGGAGCGCACCCACCCTAAACCAGAATAAAGTCTGTGTTTAATAGGCAGCATATGTATATATAGATATATATGTATATATAGATATATATACATATAGACTATATTATTACAGCATGTGAATACTTTAGCTCAAAGTTAGACTCCGTAAAGCTGATTAGAGACCAGACCATGTATCAACATTCACTTACCAATCTCTCCTCCACCCTCTCGACTCTTCTCTCTTTCATTTCTGCTCACACTGTATGGGCTTCACTCTGCCTTCATGTGGGCGTGTGTCTTTTATATTTCTCATCTCTCCTATTCTCTCTCCTCCTCCACCATTCTTGTATGTCTGCCATCCATATCCGTGTGCATAGTAGGTGGTTAAGAAATGAAAATGGCACACTGACTGTGTTTGGAGAGGCTCCGCTGTTGAGAAAAGGTAATTTAGTTTTCCAGGGGGCACCTGTTCAGCAGACAATGCCAATGTTGTCTCACTTCACCACTCCAGTAAATAATATACATGCAAATCAACGATCACAATGTGAACTAGAAGGACACTTGGAGAGCACAGACCTCCGCCAAGGCCATGCCCCATCTCTCAATGTTAGCGAACGTGTGAAATAATGTGTGTATCCGATCCGGATCTCCAGAATTCAATGGTCTCTTCCTTGGCCCATGCTACATCATTCCACCAAGTGTTGTGAAAATCTGGCTAGTTCTTTTTGTAAAAGTCCTGCTGAAAAACGTTGCCTGCATTATCATCTCTCAATTCTTATACATTATAGCTCCAGAAAACATTTTAACAGTCAAATGAGTCCCCCTCCCAAAAAGTCAAGTATGGTCAAGCCAAGTACATATATATATATATATGTGTGTGTAAGTGATAGGATCATCTTGCAATGAAAATAAAAAATGTACAGAGGTACCCCATTTTAGCATGAATTTCAACCCTTTACACAAACTGCATTGAGGGAAAAGCATGTAAAACTTTAGTTAAAAGTTTATCATTCTACTGTTGAGTAAAGTTTTTGTAGTAACGACAAGATTGTCCACTTCACCACCCACACACACAAAATCAACGAAGGTGAAGAACAATATCTTGTAATGTCATTTCACACCTTTTTATTAAATACAACCTGGAAAAGATACAGAGGTCCAGGCCTGAGTTGTGGGTACAGCCATGGTAACAGGGTGTCCAGTAAAAGGCAGACAGCATGCAGGGTCAACTGCCTGCTGCAGGGACTATGACTTAGCACATATACAGACACAACACACACTAACACACACGTTAAACCCACTTGTGCTCTGTGATGTAAAGTCGAGGAGATTATATAAAGCATCTTATGCATCATACTTAGTAGCACACAATTTTACACAGAAAATATATGAAACTTTACTTGCTTTCTATTCACGTGTGTTCCAAAATATGACATTTAAATGTAAATGTTGACCTTAGATTTTAATAACTGAACATGTTAAATCCAAGTGAACCAAATCCTTTAAAGAGACTTTGTTTCAGATGCTAATCTTTAATCACTTTGGTAAGTGACCACGTTTGCTAATGTTAACTGAACGGCCCAAGATTATAGCATCAACACGTTCAAATTGGGGTTTTGCGGGAGGATTTGGAAAGGGAATGGTTCCTCTTTGTAATCCATCTGAATGAGATTGGCAGAGCGATATATACTCATTTTGATGAAATGTGTGCATCTCACTAAAGCTACATTTCGGGTGGACAGCTGTGCAGTGGATAGTGAGTGCATGTGTGCGTGTGTTTGGGGTTGAAGAGGGGGTTGGGTTGCCGGCCTGCTGCTGTTGGCAGGTCAGTGTGAACCGACTGTGTGAACATGGAGATTATGTTTCCACCGATGGTCTTGTCTTTACCTCAGCTGAGAGGACGCAGAGAGCAGGATTTGGGTTTGGTTGAGTTAATCTTCCAGTCTGAGGTTTATATTTGGAAACTGTGTGAGTGTGTGTTTGCTGTCAGTCATCTACCCCATTAACTGATTAAATCATAGACACCACATCATAGATTATTGACTTTATTGACTGATATTTGCCTCTTTTCCTATTCAGTTCTTATGTATTCTGCAAGTAAAACAACTCTGTTTCTATGGTGTACTCATGTTAGCTGCAGCTGTGGTTGCGTTGCCGCCCTGTCTGCCCGAGAGGTGCCCTCCTGTTCTGTCTCCCAGAGGCCCTCATCAACTTCTTGTCTGAGGTTAGAAAGAGGTGCTTTGGGTGGAGTCGTGTGTGTGTGTGTCAGATGTGGTTGATGTAGTTGAACTACAGTATATGGCTTTAGAATTCATGGAGAACCGGCCACATACTGATAACAGGGGGAGGAAACTCAAACAAACGAGTACATGTGAGGACCACACAGTATCCATCTGGAGCTAAATGCTCTCTCATTACCTGCCTGGACTACAGGCCATGTTCTGACCTCAATGAATGTGTGTGTGTGTGGGGGGCAGGGGGGGGGAAGGGGTGAGAGGCTGCCCTGTACGGTAATTACTGAGGGGCTGAGGTTAAAGATGACATCGAGGCAGGGTGGGCTGCAACGTTAACCGGATTTTTTACTTCCTCCTCGTTCTCTTTCTATTCTCAGCCTCCAGGAAAAGAGACGCTTTGGTCTGTCGGGCTACACACGCTGCTTTGTTGGGGCTTGCACCTTGTGAACCGAAGTGAATGCACTTACAGGCAAAACAAGAGTAGTCAGGCCATACAGATGGTAAACTCAGAATCAGAAAATCAGAATCAGAAAACCTTTATTCGTCCCACAGCGGGGAAATTTACAGCGCTACAACAGGAAAGGGACAGTGCAGATAAGAGGTTAAGTACAAATGTATAAGTACAAAATATAAGTACAAAAAACACAACAACCGTGGTAAGTAAGTGGCAGGTTGACGTAATACAGTAAGTGAACAGTGAGAGTAATACTCTAGCAGCCAGTGGTATCAATAATAGATAGTAAAAAGAGATATATTGCACATACGTATTGCACGTGATTGTATTGCACAGTAAGGTAAGTAAGTAAGCACAGTAAGAATAGTAATAACTGTTAAAGACACACTTCTTAAAGCTATACCGATCAATATTTATATATGAACAATGGATCAAATGTGAACTGTGAAAGGTTTTGCTTATAGTGATGAACAGAGAATCACCACCCAACTCAGCTTTATGTAGTGTTTTAGCCTCTTTCAGCTTATTATTTAGTTTTTACAGCTGGCAACTTCACTGTTTTGGCAAATTTATAAGGTGATAATATCTCGATGTTGTGGCCATAAGAAGGTTTTAAAACTATATTGATTGATTACTATATTTGCCTGTATATATATCCTTTATTTAACCAGGTAAAAGCCTCATTGAGATTAAAATCTCTTTTTCAAGAGTGACCTGGCCAAGATCGGGAGCATTGTTGCTCTACAGTACATTAGCCCAATACTTAATTGCAATAAAATTGCAAACCACAATGTAGCTGCTAAATAATTTTTTTTCGTGTCAAGGGCAACTTGAGGGCAGAAAAACAGAAAACCAAAAAAAATCTCCCATTGCAGCCTTTCATGTTGCAAAGCGTCAGTAGTCAGCTACGGTAACAGAGTGTTCGCATGCTAAGTGATTGCAAATGTGAACTGCAGCAGCTCACTCTCTGTCAGCTGAAACAAGCACCTCATATCACATATATGTAAACAATAATGTGGGAACATGATAAAAAAAAGGGCACCTAGCAATAATTGACAGGCAGAGCCAACAGGATTATATGTTACGTAAATGCTTACAACCTCAGCTTTTTATTCAAACCGTTGAACCGCAAAACCAAAACACAATCCATTCAAACAGCATTTTTTTTGGCTGAATTAGAAATCTGCTATCTAAACATACTTATTTCCTACCTTTGCCTTTACTATAGAACATCACACACTTTCGATCCTCCGTTCATTGATACCGGGAGCTTCATCTGGACCTCAAGCACTGCAGATGTCTGTCAGTTTAACAAAGATCTGGGCAAAGCAAGGACTAGTATATTGCGTGTGTGCTTCAGAAATCAGCTTGGTCAACTCGAATGCATCAGCTTTAGTTCATACGTTGTTCCTGTGAGAAAACAGCTTGGATCCAGAAGGTTTCCATCAGTACCTAGAGCTTCCACCTTTACAAATGCTAACATTATTTACCTCTTTGTAAAAGGAGTCACGAGAGGCCAGGAACATTTTGTCCTCTCCAATAAATAAGCATTAGTAATATTTCCGTCGGCCTTAAGGTCAGGACATGTCTTCTAGGCCCGATATCTCAACACACTGGCTCCAAGACTGTATAGCCCAAGGACAACTGTTGATAGCGAACACCTCCGGCCCATCTTCCCAAGGACGAGCCGCGGAGTTTCTCACACACATCAGCTGTACGAAAAACACCGGAGACAAAGAGTAGGAGCACACACGCACACACACACACGCACCAGCCGCTAGGATTAGCTGCACTTTGTCTCAGACATTCACAGATGTTCTGGACTGCCTCCTCATTAGAATGTGTTGCATGTGACCTTGAATACTAACAACATGACTCGTAATTAGGTAAGGATGTTTCCTTCTATAGGATCCAATAGCATCTTCGTACATACATAGAGTGCTAGAGAAGGACCATATTTGGTGCTTTCTGATCTTGTCAGTCCAGCGCCGGGTTAAATACTCCTCCACAAGGCAGAACCTTCCGAATTGAATTATACTGTGACTACGTTTCTGTAATTCACTAGTACTGCTCGTCTTCTGTTCTCCTCGAAAGACATCAAGGTTGTCACCTGCAGCTTCTTTGGTGTCAAGTTTATCTGCTCACGAGATTTACATCACACCTGCCACATCCTTTGTTTTAAACATCTCAGTAATTGAAGATGAAAGCAAGGATTACAGAGTTTCCTGAGATTCATAATTCAATATGACTTCATGGATCCTGCAGGGGAATTTGTATTGGACATAAAGTGAGCACATAAAAATAAAACAACTTTAGTGCTTTAGCAGTGTCAGCGCAGTACAGAGTGCAACATGCTACACACAATACAGATACACTTTCATTCTAAACTTTGTGTCGTTACTGTGTGTTTTAAAGAAGTTATTTACTTTGACATTTCTAAAGGGAGCATGCCGTCTGTATCTAGCAGCAGTCATAACAGATTAAGATCATTTTAGTACTGTCTCTGTATTACATAATTTATTTTTTCGAAAATTGCATACTGCTAAAGAAAAAGAATCCTAGGGCTTGTCATCACCCTGAATAGTGTGAACTGAAGAATAAGATGAAGCAACCGTTAATCTGCAGCTCAGCCAGCCACCAACCTGTGATATTCAATACAGGCTTACCACCTCGGCCAGGGCATCAGGATGGATTCAAGACATTATTATAGCAGTCTGGTGATTGAAATACAGTATATTATGATATACACTAGAGGAGCTATAGAGCATTTTAAAACTTCGCTAGTTCTGGTTGACTTTAATGATACTCCTCAAGGGCTTACATTAGCATTAGTGAACATGCTGACTTTCAAGTTAAAGAATTTTTGCGGATAAAATCAGAGGAATAGTTTTTGGAAACACATTTTTGGAAATACATGCTTTCTTGTATTTTTCTCTCTCTCTCTCTCTCTCTCTGTCTCTCTCTGTCTCTCTTTCTCTCTCTCTGTCTCCCTCTCTCTCTCTCTCTCTCTTTGTCTCTCCCTCTTCCTCTCCCTCTCTCTCTCTCTCTCTCTCTCTCTCTCACTCAAACACTTACCTGTGTTTGTCATGGCCTGAACTTTGGGCCGTCTCCATAGCAACGTCCAGCACACTGGTGACAGCGTCAGCCAGCAGTCATTTGCTCGTGTCTTCCCTCTACATTTACCGATGATGTCTTCCTCCCTATCCCTCCTTTTCATTGTTCTTTCCATCTCCATTCCCCTGAGCATATATACAGTTTGATAAGGTGAGAAAGGCTCCATACATCCTCTTTACTGATTCCATATTTATTTGGGTTAGGGTTATTCATGATGATCAAGAGAAAAAAAAATCACTGTGAAGATTGTTTTCAAATACATGCTGAAGGTTCATTGAGGAAGGAACTTGAATCCTCTCTAGGTGTGACAGAAATGAGTCCTGCAGACCTGTATGACTGAGGTATGAATGCACAAGGCAGTAAGTGCTGTCACAAGTATGATAAATACTAATTACATCAGGAAGAGGCTTTGGTTGTGTAGGGAGAGATCACCACAAGCATTAACAGCAGCCTGTGGGGAGGAGGAAGAAGCACTGTGGTGCTGGTCCTCCACTTCTGAGACTTGGTCCTTGCTCCAGGCAGGGCATCCCTAAAACATAACATGCATAAATCTTTTAGAGTTGGAAGAAACCCATGGGAACATAGAGAGAAGTTGCAAACTCCTCAAAGTAAAGCCGCATACGCCATGAGTGAGTTCAAACCCAGGACACAGAGTCACTGAGGTCAGAGCAGTAGTCCAATTGCACTTTTTCTGTGATTACACAGCTCGGGCTCACAGTCTGTCTTTTTAAAGTGTTACTTAAGTAGAAAGTAACCTTGGGTTTGGATTAGTTGTTTGATTCAAAATCAATTTCTAAGAATAAATGTGTTTTTAAACTTGCATTTATAGATGTGTTGATCATTAGAGGGCAACCACATAAAGTTGTTATAAAGTTGATTCCAATTGACACATCCAGCAGACATGGGCAACATTGGCATGCATTTTGAGTTGGATTTCTGGTGACAGTAAGTCAATATTCACTCTCTTGTTTACTGTAGCTCTGCTTTGGTATACTGTACACATTAGCTGTTATCCTCCTGATATGACAGTTTCCTACCTAAGGGTTTAAAGAAGTGAAGTTAACATCCGTTTTTTGTTCTGCTTTTTAAAATAGAATTTCTCTATTCCTCTATGTATGTGTTCATGTGTGTAGGAAGTCATGAGGTGTTTAGAAAAGGCAATACTCCCACTCAGTGACCCATGCACTGGTTTAAGAAGCTTTGGGAATAGAAACATTTCACCTTTGCTCAAGTTCCTCGCTTCAACGGGGAAGTGAGGTTGGGGGGAATGTCCCCAGGTCTTTTTTAGACCTCTAATGTCAGAGGCATACTCAACTTCACTCTTCAGTCACAGTTTTGTCAGAAGAAACTGCAAAAATTAAAAACAAAAAATGTTGAGTCATTGTAGATCTTGGGATTTTTAAACGTGAGAACATTTAATCCACATTTTCTTGGTCATTTTTTACTTTAAATACAGACAAACCACAAACTGGTCAAAAACTCTGCTGTAAACTTATTTTCCCTTTACAGTTGACCTCCTCTCTCCTCTTTCTCTTGTCTGCATTTCTAATTTAAGTTCAAAGACAACCACTTTCCTTCTGCTTCGGCTTTAGCAAATACACAATTCCCCTCTCAGAGCAGTTGATCCCATATGGGAACTCATTTTCAGATTTTTCACAGTTTTCACTTGAAAGTTCAGCATTCACACCCTGGTGTGAAGTTTGAAAAAAACGTGTGGATGTCAATGTGAATGTCCCACTGTGTTTTTCTAACTGTGGCAAAGCTGAAAGGATTTTTATCTGACATCAAAACATATGTACGACCTTGGTACTGGAACCA
The DNA here is from genome assembly GCA_943590825.1 of Bovichtus diacanthus. Classification (NCBI taxonomy): domain Eukaryota; kingdom Metazoa; phylum Chordata; class Actinopteri; order Perciformes; family Bovichtidae; genus Bovichtus; species Bovichtus diacanthus. The sequence goes on from CALSBV010000422.1 coordinate 6,458,040, forward strand.
TACTGGGCAATTACCACAGGCAGTATGTCTTCTAATTTAGGCCACATGATGGTGGGTTTCTCAGATTTTTGAATGTTCGGGCAGGAAGCCAAACATAATTAAAGTCCTTGGCCAAGCATGTTGGTAAAATTGTGAATGTGTTTTGTGAATGTTAAAGTGTAGTACGGTAAGTGTGTGTTGTCATTTCGGGTTTTTGCTACGTTTCTGTGGTGCTGGTAGTGTACTTTAGCTGCTCTAGCTTGCCTCAGTTAATGTTGTTATATTCTTGATCACACCGGCTAACTACCCGTCATGTATCTAAGCCTAAATTGTTTACACTCCTTTCAGCTCTGCTAACGTTAGCTACTGTAGCTTGGCAGATCGCGATGCCATCTCTCTCTCTTCCTCTTCTGCTCTCTCCTGCTCAGTGTGTTTCATGTTTAGCTATTCCTCTGCCTCCTTTGTGGTAATGGTACATGTATTAAATGTAGTTTTTATTCAGGGTTAGAGGTGAGTTTTAAAGGGATAGAAGCGCGGCTGGGACCATGGAAAGTCAGTGGTTAGCTACTGTAGCTGTTTTTCAAGCCCCCTGTACCCGGTGCGGGCCGACCAGAGCTAGCTCCTGCTCGCTGTCCCCCGGCGGGTCCCGAGCAGCCGGCTGACTGTCTGAAAGAAGTGTAAGCAGAAGCCCACGGTTTACCACCAACCTCTTACTGTTTCTAATAGGTTCTCCCCACTCAGCGACACAAACGCTGAGAAGCTGGAGGCTTGAGACACCAGCGACCGTAGTCACATGCATCCCGGGGGCCAGAGCGGGCGACATTAAAGCACATTTAAAACTGCTGGCTAAAGCTAAACGTTAATACAGTAAGATTGTTATTCATGTCGGCAATAATTGCATCAATCGGAGTGCATTGGAATAAATGTGGAGTCGGTGTGCAGATATGCAAAGAAAATATTGGACTCTGTAGTTTTCTCTGGTCCCCTGCAAAATGTAACCAGTGACGACATGTTTAGCCGCATGTCATCATTCCGTCGCTGGCTGTCACGGTGGTGTCCAGATAATGACGTGGGCTTCATAGATAATTGGCAGACTTTCTGTGGAACTCCTGGTCTAATTAGGAGTGATGGCATTCATCCTACTTTGGAAGAAACGGATCTCATATCTAGTAATATTACAAAGTTTATTAGTGGACCTAATCCATGACAATCCGGAGTTGAGGCCAGGAGTCAGAGTTGCAGTCTTACACACTTCTCTGAGCTTCCATCCGGGCAGTCACCCACTCACCCCATAGTGACTGTGTCTGCCCCACGACCACTGAAATCAATGAAATCAATAACAAACAGAAGAGGAGTTGTACATAAAAACCTAATAAAAAAACCACCACTGCAAAAGTGCAACTAAATAGAAAAATTTTATGTGGACTTTTAAAAGTCAGGTCTTTGTCATCTAAAGCTGGACTAGTAAATGAATTATTATCTGATAACCAGATAGATTTATTTTGTTTCACTGAAACCTGGCTGAGACATGAAGAATATGTCAGTCTAAATGAATCCTCGAGATTCTGATTGAGCCTAGTCCTTAAAAAGATAAAGCAATTATTGTTGGTGATTTTAAATATATCCACGTGGAGGTTGATAATAAAAAGCCTTTGTACTGTGTTTATCTCATTATTAGATTCAATTGGGTTCAGTCAGAATGTACAGTACATGTACATGAACACACTGTTTAAACTACACCTACTGGACCTTGTTCTGCCATATGGTATTGCAATTGAACATTTATTAGTCTGTCCACATAATCCTCTTTTATTGAAGTCCTGTTACTGGACTACAACCCATGAGGCAAAATATCCTACCTTTTGATGTTTATATGATAGCTAAATTTAAGGAAGTGATTCCATTGGTACTTAATTCAATACCATGTCTCTTCCTATGATAACTTTAGTCCCAAATTAATCCTCTTGTTGATAGAGCTGCAGCCTTACTGCGAATGACACTCGACTCTGTCGCTCCTCTAAAAAAGAAGATAATAAAACAAAAGTCGAGAAAACTTGAGAGGAAATGGCGTTCCACCAAGCTGTAAAAATCTCATTTAGTCTGGCTAGATAATCTTAAAACATATAAGAAGGCTCTCTGTAAGGCCAGAGCAGCTTATTACTCATCATTAATAAAAGAAAATAAGAACAACCCCAGGTTTCTTTTCAGCTCTGTAGCCAGGCTGACAGAGCCACAGCTCTACTGAGCCTTCTATTCCTGTATCGCTCAGTAGTGACGACTTCATGAGCTTCTTTAACCATAAAATTAATCTAGACTACTTTTCTCCCATTGACCTGAACCAACTAACTTTAATGATTTCTTCTTCATCAACCTGTTTCTAGACCCCATTAAAACTAGGCTGCTTAAAGAAGTTTTACCCTTAATTACGCCTCGTTATTAAATATGATCAATCTGTCTCTATTATCTGGCTATGTACCACAGTTCTTTAAAGTAGCTGTAATAAAACCTCTTCTGAAAAAGCCCAGTCTGGATCCAGAGGTCTTAGCCAACTGTAGACTGATATCTAACCTTCCATTTCTCTCTAAGATCCTTGAGAAAGCAGTCGCAAAACAGTTGGACACGGAGACAGCACTGGTGAAAGTTACCAATGACCTTCTATTAGCATCAGACAAAGGACTTGTCTCTGGTCTTGTCTTGTTAGACCTCAGTGCTGCTTTTGACACTGTTGACCATGACATTCTGCTACAGAGACTGGAACATTTCATTGGCGTAGCAGGAACCGCACTGAGCTGGTTTAAATCCTATTTATCTGAGCAATCTCAGTTTGTACATGTTAACGATGAATCCTCCACACAAACCAAAGTCAGTCATGGAGTCCCGCAAGGTTCTGTACTTGGACCTATTCTATTTGCCTTAAATATGCTTCCTTTAGGCAATATTATAAGGGACCATTCCATAAACTTTTATTGTTTGACATAGTAACTCTGGATGGCATTAACTTGGCCTCCAGCACCACCGTAAGGAATCCCGGCGTTATCTTTGATCAGGATATGTCTTTTAACTCCCACATAAAACAAATTTCAAGGACTGTCTTCTGTCATTTACGTGACATTGCAAAAATAGGGCACATCCTGTCTCAAAACGATGCAGAAAAACTAGTCCATGCATTTGTTACTTTCAGGCTGGATTACTGCAACTCCTTATTATCTGGTTGTCCCAAAAAATCCCTTAAAACTCTTCAGTTGATCCAAAATGCTGCAGCACGAGTATTGACAAGAACCAGGAAACAAGATCATATTACTCCTGTATTAGCTGCTCAGCACTGGCTCCCGGTAAAATACAGAATATGATTCAAAATCCTTCTCCTGACCTACAAAGCCATTAATGTTCAGGCTCCATCTTATATTAAAGTCCTCATAGTACCTTATAAACCAACTAGAGCATTGTTCTCCCAGAATGCAGGGTTACTTGTGGTTCCTAGAGTCTCTAAAGTACAATGGGAGCCAGAGCCTTCAGCTATCAAGCTCCTCTACTGTACATTACATTACATTACAGTTCATTTAGCTGACGTGCTTGTCCAAAACAACTTACAATAAGTGCAAACAATCATGAGGATACAACTGGATAAAACAATAGAATAAAAATTAAACCATTAGCTTCAAATAAGCCAACCAATTTAGTGCTACATACAGAAAAAAATATATTTATATAATGTATATATATTCTTTTTTATTTTTTTATTATTGGCCGAGGTGCAGAGTTGCTCTACCTGAGGATTCTTCCACCCTTTACCCTCTATAAATGGGGGGTTTATTTTGGGCAGTTTGTAAAGCCCACTGACACAAATGTATAATTTGTGATATTGGGCTATATAAAAATGTTTTATTTGATTTTGATTTGATGTGGCAAACGATAAAATACATTTTCATGGCCTGACCGGGACTGAAAATGTTCTTGTGCGATTGTGTTTTGACAGTGGATCAGTACACAGCTGTTAGCTGTAACACATCAATGCTGAACAATCTATACTGCTCTGTCTGCAGCCAGGCCAGAGAGCAGAGTACAGTGTGGAGTGTGTTTGTGACTTTATGTGAGTGTATGTTTTTGGGCTGGCATAGTGTGTGTTTGTGTTAGTACTTGTGTGAGTAGATAATGTGCAGCTTAATGCCCCGGTCAAATATTGATGACTTAATGTACCGAGAGTGAAAACTCATGTCTGTCAGCCTTCTCCATTCTTGTTATTGGATGTCTGTGTGAGTGTGTGTGTGTGTGTGTGTGTGTGTGTGT
>CALSBV010000422.1:6471631-6530151 GCA_943590825.1 Bovichtus diacanthus
AGCACTAGGCTCCCGACAACACAGCCCTCAGGTTCATAGGAGCACCCTATATACATATATACATATATACAATGGATTAAATGACGATAAGTAACATGAAAGTGGTCGCTCATAGTAACAATTTACAGAGAATTATCAACCAATTTTGTAGTTCTAAAGAGCTTTTTAGCCATTGTTTTGTTTTTCTCATCTGCAGACTCTGCTCATCAAGTTTGAGAAACCTATTGTTGCTTAACAGCAGACAAACAAAACTGCTACCAACTTGCTGGCTAACAGACAATAAGCATTTAGCAGCTAAAGAGGAAGATATGTTCCTGGTCTGGTGGCCAGAGACACGACTCCAAATGAATGCTGTGCTACTCCGCATCTGCTGGATGTTGACAATATTCTCATTCATAATTGCCCTCAATTGGGTCAATATTGATATTTTGATGCTGAACTTAGAGTATGCACACAAAATCAATCATCATGAGCCTGATACATCAACACCTTTGTGCAGCATCAGATTCATGCCGAGCTGCAGAACTCTTTAGTACAATGAGTAGTTTCTTTGTTCGTAGTTTCAGATGCCTTTACGTAAAGGCCTTGGGGACCTACGTACATCTGAAGGTATAATTTATACCTTTCTGGCCCAAGGCACCGGACAACCAAACTAGTTCTGTGGAGGCTGATCAATAAAAATCAGCAACTGCTAAGCCAGTTAACCTCTAACTCCATCGCCGGGCTGCAGTCCTTTATAGAACCAAAAGTTGGTTTACACGATATTCTTAAGTGAAAGTGGAGCACTGTCAGTAAACTCAGTTAAATGTATGTCTTTAGACTGCTCTATGTTTTGTGTGTCTGTGCCTGAACATATATGTGTGTTCTTGCCACTGAAATGTCTGCTGGCATTCTCTTGGATCTTTTGCCATGGCTGTGTATTTCAGTCTCTCTCTATAAGCCCACGTGTTTGAGTATGAATTATGCACTGCTGCGTTTCCCCTGATAACACTAAGCGTGACAGTTTTTGCTTGCTGATATATCAGCTGTGATTGATGGGTGTTTTTCTGGGTTGGTTGTTGATAACTTCTGCATTTCTGCAAAGGAAATTATTCACAGAACCTCAGAAAAAACTGTTGGAAAGTGTATTCCTTTAAATGTTGTGGGTCATGGGATTTTACACAGCACAATAAAGTAAGCATCAGGTTTGTATTGCAATGAGAGGTTCTCTCGGCTTTCAGTTGGCAGCTTCCACCACTTGTCAATCATCTTGGTGAGTTATCTGCCTTGAAATGGCATCCAAGGAAGATGGGAAATGCATCCGATGTACAACAATAAAAGCAGTGCTGACGTTTTAACAAACTGTTTTCTCCTTTTCCCTGCTTTGCTGTTCTTTCCACTGTAACGCTGTTTCTCCGAGCTTTACCGTGATAGTTGTAACTTGTTCACTGCTGGCCATGCCTATATGACACAAAAATATATCTAGAGAATATTTATTCAGAAATAAAACTCTAGATCTTTAAAATCTTAAAGTCATCTGATCAAACTTCCTTATCTGATGATGGCCATGACATTTAATATAATAAATCCACAATATTTATTTTTCATAAACAAATCCAAAAATTTATTAGGATTTATTGTGAAGATCAAATAAATGAACATCGGATAAAATGTAAATAATGCAAACATACGGTACCATCATGTACATCACCTCTTATTTTCTTGGTCTGCAGTGTAATAAGCAGCTCTCTGGTGCCTTATCTCCATTTTCTATAAATGGAAGCATCCTCTGATCGGTGCTCACAAATCAGATGATCTTACTCTACTGTATACTGTGCACAGCAAAAGCATTCCAAATAAAATTACTTTAAGTTTTATAACTTCCAGCATAGAACTGCTGACTGAATAGAAGATGTCGTCTGAAGCGGGACGCAGCTCAGAGTAAAGTTCACTTTTGTTGCGGGATGTTGAATATATGAACCAATATATATACAACCAAACTCTTCTTTACTTCCGGAGTCAAGGAGCACAAGTGGATATCCCACTGGAAACAGAACAGAGTGTTTCTGACTGCACAGTCCCCCTGGTGTCTGTATCAGCTGCGGCTCTAATTACCCACCAAATGTGCTGATGAGTCTGTCCAAGCATCTCATGTAATTCAGCACATACTCTACCAGAGATCATGTGTTAAAGTATTATTTTGATTCTATCCAGGTATTCACCCATCTCTTTCACCAGACATCACTGTGTTTCTCATTAACGGGAAATGGACAGAAAGGAAAAGCGGTCCATCGAGACATTCTCTTCTCAAACACAACACAGCACAGCACTTCCTACTGCTACTGTGGTGTATTTACTTTTTTCCCCATTCTATTCTATTTCTATTTGGTGTTTTTTCATCTAATACTACCTGCATCTATTATCATTTTGTGTTTTTTGTTTGGAAAGCTTCTCGCAGTCTCCCGTGTTGTAGTACCAATCACCGCCTGAACTGTTACTGTAACTGGGCGCTGTTTAACCAATGGGGAGGATATAAAAATAATATTTTAATGTTTAAGAATTTTTGGGGGAGGGGGATTAAAAAAACAGTCCGATTGACCTTGGCAGAGGTCTGCGCTCGCAGAGTACCCTTGTAGTTATCAATGTATTTTTTGGCTAAACCTAAAACTGCGAGTCATAAATAGCTCATTGTAATAAGGAAAGGCTGCAAATTGCAGCTTAAATGCCAGGCAGCAGTGCAAAAAGGGAATTTGTCTGGATTAGAGTCGTTGTAGAGAGGTTAGCCTTCTGCTTGCTTGCTTTTATTCAAGTCATTGACTTTCTCTCTGCAAGCTAAATCCTCTGTTTATGCTAAATTGATACCAGCGTTTTATTGATAAGTAGGTTTAACTGTGCTTTAACCATTTACTATCACAGTTATATTCACAATCCTAAATATACAGTAAGCAGGGGTCATAACCTGAGTCCCAAGTACAACATCACTGACTGCCAGGAGAATACATTTAAATGCGTGTCTGTCTGTCGATTTGTTAATCTGCCAGACAATCAGACGTCAAATCAGTAAGCCTTTCAGTCAGTAAAACAGTCTGGCAGTCAGACAGTCAGCTGGAAGCACAGCAATCATGTCAGTTAGGCCTACTGGTGAGTTAGCAGGTCATCTCTCACCCAGTCAACCAGCACAAGAAGAAGTCGATCATTACCTCTACAGGCTTCACTACAGTTTTGAGTCAATTAGATAATTTTACAAGTTTTTACGTGCTTAGCGGTGTTATTGGAGACGTTGCCTTTACCTACTGCATGTTTTAATATGGGCTGTGCATGGGCTGTGCATGTAACGTGTTAGTATAATGTGTGTACAGCATATGGTGAGTTTCAGCTGTGTGGTTTGATGGATCATGGCGTCATGTTGTGGTGCTGTAAATGTGACACTGTGTTAGCTTAATAAGGTTGTTGTACTGGCGCTCTGGTCCCTGTAGGGTATGTCAGGTTACACTGAGGTCAACTCTCTCTTTGTGTCTTATTAAACAGCTGGCTGTTGAATGAATTAATATACTCTTATCTAATGTTATTAATCGTTGGTTTATAAAATATTTTAGTTTTACAAGACACATACTGTAATGGCCCACATTTGTTCAGTCTGACATCTTATGCTGAAGTAGTTATCAGGCAGATTTAGTCTAAATCTGTAAAATCTATTCACTTGTAAGGTATCATTGTATCTCAGTGAACTACATGCTATTGAATATGACCGCTTGTTTTACTCTGTAGATCCAGTGTAATGTACTTTATTTTATTCAGTGCACTAAAGGTTGGATAGGCAATAGCAGTATTAAAAACCCAGATCCCTATCAAAAAACAAAACACACTGAAACAGAATTCTATTCCTTTTGCCTGCGGACATACAAGCACCTGTGGGAACATAATATTCGTTATGCATTCACACACATTAGGAAATGTACAAGGTTCATTTTGCTCCCTTGCTTACACCAAGTCAATCACTGATCTCCTGCCTCTTGTTCCTCCCCCTCTCTCTGTCCCTCCCTTATTCCTTCCTCTATTCTTCTATCGATCAGCTTACCTTCTCCAGGTCCTGAAGAAACAGTCATGTTTAATAGCTGCCCCCTCATGTTGGAGTTCTCACAATTATAGAGCCATCATCAACGGAAAAGCTCTCATTATGGAAACCCCCTACCTCCAGACTGTGGTCCTTGACCCCCCCTGTAGAGGGTGTAATTGCTGAGAGAAGGGTAGTGATACTGAGATAAGATTGCCTGTGAAGACAGAAAAAAATCACCCAAACCATGTAGTGTACCTCTCTGCAAGGAGGGGGGAGGGTCTACATTTCTGTCTGATTTATGTTTCCTTTATTTCAGTTGATGTAGTGTCTGGAACAGATTTGTGTCCACTTGTTTAAAGAGTGTAAGTTGGTGCTAGGTGAGGAGAAAGTAACAGAGAGGAAGAAAGAGAGAGAAAGAAGGAAAGAGATGGTCCTCCACACCACCCCTTACTCCAGTGCCTGCCTGCACTTCCTGGATGGCTTGTCGTGGAGCCTGGTGTTCCCCTGCTACTGGCTCCTGGACCAGCTCCTGGCCTCCTGCGTGGCCACTTCACTGGAGAAGCGCCAACGCTCCCAGGACCCCTGCTCCTTCCTCACCCTGTGTGTCCTGATCTCCGCGCCCCTTTACCTGCTCCTCCTCCTCGCCTCCCTGCCCTTCGCCCTGCTGGGCTTCATCATCTGGGCTCCCCTGCAGGCCGTCCGCCAGCCCTACCTGTACACCTACCGCAGGTAAGTGTACATATTCAATAAATATTCATAAAATAATGTACTCTCAGAAAATATACTAGACAATGAATTAGGAAATCTGATTAATAATTAAATAAATAACTATAACACAATGACCATATCAATAGCTAGGTTGAAGGATTTTGGAATTCTTTGATAGTAGATGTTGGCAATACTCACTCTTGTACTACATTAAACAAACCAGCATGTATATTCCAAAAAGCATTTATTAACATAATAAATGTCAAAACACACACACAATATCTAATACTAAGCAATCAAAAGGGAATATGTACACAAATGGGAGAGTGTGTGTATGTGGAAAAGAGAGAGAGAGTGTGTGTGTGCATGCGCCTGTCAGGGGCTCACAGAAAAGAATGTGTGTGACGGTCTCTACGTGCACAAACATGTGTAGAACAAAGGGGACACATGAAGTGGGAGCTTTGAGTCCTTATCTCTGCGTGTGTCGCTGTGTTAAAAAGACACATTCACAAATTCTTGAGATCGTAATGTGTATGATAATGGTGCTGGGTTTAGAAGATGGTTAGTGTGCTCTGTCTGTGTAAACAATAGTAACACATCACCTGGCGGAACAACCGGTGTGCTTCCTGCTGGGCCGGTGCCGTGGTGGCACCGGGAAGGTCCGTCGAGGGAAGAGACGCTGAGGAAAGAGAAAGAACAAAGCGATGTTTTGGTTTTATCCGCTGAGTTTTGACACCTACGTGAGAAACGGTGACATCAAGTTGCAGGAAATGAGGGAGGGTCAAGACACAAAGGATCATGGGAAATAATTGAGTCCAATAGCTCAATCTTGTTATTTTATTATTGAAATTTACTTTTGCTCTTTTCACAATCTAATCTCTCTCAAATATATACATTTAGTTTTGATCATTGTGTGGCAAGGCTCAATAGAGTTGCAAAGCAGAAAAAGTTATTTTATTTCAAAAGTCTAAGGTTATGTTGTGTTTAATTTGAAATAGAGACGCATAGAAATCAATCCAGAAAACTTCTCTTCATATTAACTGTATTTATTCCATGATGATATGGTATGCAATACAAAAGTACTCAGCTGAGGACCTATTTCACTGTTCCAGACCACATTTAAGTAGTTACTCTGTCTCACAGATCCACAGAACGGCCACGATCTCTAGTTTACAACATATTTTATACCCGCCGCCTTTCAGGTATAGTCTTCTCCCATTGGTTGGCTGGGGCCAGGTCCTATTGGCCCCTTGTTGGCACTTAGGCGTGTCCACGCCTCTCAGCGCTTCTCTGCACCAATCAGATCTTCTGTCACCCTTTTAGGAGGTGTACTCTTCCGCTTCACAGTTTACAAATATTGCTTCTTATTTCACAGTAGATTGGCCACTAGTAGTTACTTAATTCAATAACATCTTACATATCACATATTACATCTTAATAAGGACACAATAAGGCACATGACAACAGATTACATATTGATTATTCTCACAGTTAGAAATGTTATAGTAGTTTAAATGCTACTTTTTTGCTTTCCCAAAACATAACTACAACCAGGTTATGTTTAGTCGACACAGACACAGATGCTGATAGCTGTAGACTTGCATGCGGTGAGCGGATGCACTTCTCTACATATTACAATAGAGTATCTGCACACACAGATGTGTTACATATCTCTGTTATTAAAGGATTTTACTATCACCGTCTGTTACAGATGCAGATGTTTTTATCTAAGGGTTTGGCCAATTTTTATGCAGGAGTTTAAAACCTAAAGATGAATTATAAAGATGTGAAAGCAACAGATCTCCTCACAAACTCAGTCAGAATACTTGTCATGTGTACATGGGCAGATAATAGAATTTACTTCACAACGAACACGGATCACTGCGACTACACAGATGTGGTAAGAATTGTGCTTTAGACATTGGAGTTTGTGGTTTGCATTCCTGCACATCTGGTTCAATTTAGGCTACAAAAACATTTTGGTTAAGGTTAGGTATCTTCTCCATAGCAACAACAGCGAAGGTTTGTAGAAATCGTAAGATTTTAACAAAAAAAAAAGGTTTCTTAGAAAAACAAGTAGAAATAACTATAATAATATGTTACGGATGGCCGTAACATAAACCTATAGTATTGTAAAATTATCTAAAAGACTCCCTGTGTTTATATGTAGACTAACATTGTTATTTAAGAAAAAAAAAAAATATATATATATATATATATATTTTCTAATAGGACTTACCAGTTAGTAAAAACATTCCAGCATTTTGTTTAAGGAGACATAATTTTAGGTAGGTGATTAGTCATCAATATGAACTTGTCTTACACCTGATTGGATAAACACACCATTCACTTAGCCATCATTGGTCATTGCTACTGATTTATCAAACTGGCTGTTCTGGAAAAAGGCTGATTCATTGTCGATTTTCTCCTATGCATCACAATGGGTTTCTGAATCTATTTGAGGTGAAAAATAAGCCATTCAGTTACAAAGTCATGCTTCATTTTATATCTACAGTGTCAGTTGTACCCAAAGTTTGGAGAATTCATGAGGCAGAAAATGGAGTCATTATCTACTGTAGATAGTTTGCTTATTGGTCTGGCTTTCAGCTGCCAGGCTTAATCAGTTCCAGCGGGTGTTTGGTTATCCAAACACAAACCCAAGTGGCTATCCGCCATAACCACAAACTTTGAAATACTGTTTGGCTATGTTTACTGTGGAAGAGCAGCACTCTCTCCCAGTAACTCAGAAATCCTTGTGGCACACTGTGTTGAATGTGATTGACGTTCCCTTCATTATCTTTGTTGGTTTCCAGGAACTATACTGCTTTAATATACTATACTTTACTGATTTACTTGATTGTCCCTGACTTAACTAATTCATCTGTCTTTAAAACCATATGATGTAGAGCAGCTAATCTGGCTGTATAAACCTGTATATTAATGAGGAGAGACCTCGAAACTACTTTATTACCATAATGCTTTATGAGATGCAACATATACAGTATCACAGCAATACTCTCACAATACGTGTTCAGACAAATATGTTACAACTAGCTAACCCTCAATCAGAAAGTGAATAACCATATTTCCCACAAATTAGACTGCTCTTTTCATACATTATGAAGAGTTATGTGTGTTCTCCAGAGCTTCTGTTTGGCTTGATATAGTATTTTATTGCTTACCTTGTGCAGACCAGACAAACACCAGGCCGAGCAGGGCCAGGCCGGGCCAGGGGGTGCATGCATTGGGGAATGGAGGCCACAGGGCAGAAGCTTCTGTTTCTGCAGTGCCAACGTATGTCTGCTGCCCGACTCCCTGGCCAGGTTCAACAACCTGTCAGACACACACAGGAGGGCCCGGGAGGTGGGGAAGCGGATCCGCAATGGGGCCAGTCGGCCTCAGATTAAAATCTACATCGACTCACCAACCAACACTTCCATCAGGTGAGGAGAGCTTGCTCCTGGGCTCCTTTTGCTTATGTCTTAGCAGTAGTAAAAGCATATATTCTTGTTATAAATTTCAATCAAACAAATACATAAAATCTCTTTCTTTCTTTCTGTTCCGCTCATTAGTGCGGCATCCTTCAGCAGCCTTGCCACAGGTTTCCGCCGTACCTCTTCTTTGGACCAGCGTCCAGACCAAACACAAACCACAAACGGCCCAGCCGACACCGAAATCGAACCCCTCACCGAGTGCCCAATTCACCCTTCAGGTGCCACCGACTGCCCCGTTCACCCTTCTGCAGTAGACAAGGGATCCTCTGAATGCCCCCTTCACCCAGACGCAGGGGATCCAACAGCAGACTGTCCCCTCCACCCTTCAGTGACAAACTGCAACTCAGACTGTCCCGTTCACACTTCAGGGGAGGCTCCAGACTGCCCTATGCATTCCACAGGGGCTCAGAGTGGCCAAGGCCATCATGACTGTCCTATGCATGGGGAAGGCACCCAGACGAAACCATCCTCAGACTGCTCAGTTCACACTTCAGGGGTTCAAATCAGCATCAGTGCCCCAGAGCCGGACCCACAGGAAGAGGAGGCTGAAACAGGGAACCATAGGCCTGGGGAGCAGGCAGGGGGAGACACAGGCAGCATGACTGCCTCCAGGGAATCCCTCACTCGTTACCATGGTGGTGACGGTGGCATAGGGATATCTTCCAACAATACTCTCTCTCATGTCCCTCGCACATCAGTATTTAAGCGCCCTGGACGAAAACGCCGCCATGGAGATGAGACATTTGACCATGAGATATCTGCCTTTTTTCCTGCCAACTTAGATTTTCTAGCTCTACAGGAAGTGTTTGACCACGGATCGACGACTAGACTGCGGCGACAGTTGCATCACTACTTCCCCTACGTGCTGAGTGATGTTGGCCGGTACGGCTGGAAAGGCTGCTGCTCAAGGTTCAAATTTCTGAACAGTGGGTTGATGCTGGCCAGCCGCTACCCAATCCTTGATGCACGGTTTGAGTGCTACCCCAACGGGAGAGGGGAGGATGCACTGGCAGCCAAGGGGGCGCTGTTCGCCAAGGTCAGAAATATTATTTTACTTTCTCAACTTCTTCTTCATCTTGTTTTTACTGTACTGTTGCACAGTGCAAATTTCAGTCATATTTAAAGGGATAATTTGACATTTTTAGAAAATGTCTTGCCAAGAGTTGGATGAGAATATTAATACCCTACCATAGTTATCTGTTCACTCTGGAATTAGAGCCAGAAGATGGTTATCTTAGCTTAGCATAAAAACTGGAAACAGACAAACTTGCTCTCTCCCGTACAACTTGTTTAGGCAACCAAAAAATCTCCAGTATCTCAAGAAATAGTCCAGCACATAACCCCCACTAAAACACCAATTTGTCATTTTTACCCATTTTTTGTTTAATTTCAACAAACCAGATAAAACCAATTAATGAGTTTTTCCCTTTTACCTTTGGACAGAGCCAAGCTAGCAGTCTCTCCCTGCTTCCAGTCTTTATAATAAGCTAACCATCTCCTGGATCCTGACTCATATTGAAAGGACAGATTTGAGAGTGGTGTTAATCTTCTCATCTAACCGTTGGCAAGAAAGCAAATTAGTGCATTTCCAAAAATGTCCAACACACAATCAGGAAAAGCAATGAAATTAATATTTTTTTTCCTGTAAGTACACACAGGTGCCCTAAAGTTGTGTAATATTTTCATTCAAATTCTACCTGCGTACATTAAAAAATGGATTTCATTATCCACTTTTGAGAAAGGTAACCTTTTTGTCTGTTTGCCATGGTTTTACAAGTACTTTCAGAGTTGTTCATACTGAAAGGGACGTGCAAATATCATAACTAATTTGAGTCATAAGAATTAGACAACTTTAATTCTTTCCACACTGTTTTCCTGGAATCATTTTTGAAGTCAGACAGTCTGTTTTTCTAGTCACATTGCGGATGTAATGGGAAAAGATCCTTGTTTCCTCCTCTCATTTAATTTCAAACTGATTTGAATTAGAACTAAATGTCACTCTGGACCTAATTTTATGCTTTTCATGTTTCATGCAGCAGAAATGTGTCTAAGCTCTGATCGCTGCTTAATGCCGTTTCAGGCAAAAGCTAATCTTCTCATCTCTCGCGTTGCAATCTGTAACTTTGGCAAGGCCGCAATTGAATCTGCACATTAAGTCTATTTATACTAAATTAACTTATAATACATTTGTGAGTAGAGAGTGTGAAAGAGGGACGGAGAGTCAGAGTTAAAATGACCTGCCAGCTGTCTGCATTAATTACTGTAGATCTCCATAGTATGGCATATAACATTTTCTTCCTGCTGTAAAAACTTTGAAACACCAGTATCTTCTCTACTTCATAACCCCTTTTTATTTGTTTGTTTGACTGATTTTGTTAATACATTTATTTACACACACTTCCATTCACACATTACGCATCTGTCATTGTGGTGAGTGCACGCACCCCATTAATTACAGAACACTCACAACCTTTCCACATCTCCCAGGCTGCGTGGAAAAAGCAAAAAAATGTTGCCAGTATTCGGCGTTACATATTTGTTAAGAAATTTGCATAATTCTAGATCTGTGTTTATACACTATATTGTAATGAAGACACATTGATGGTAAAGTACATGGCTTATAGTACAATTTACAACTGAAATGTTCAGTTTAAACTGTTTACATTTATTTAGACATAATTATATATATTTTTAAAGCTGTGACATTTGGATGCAACACAGCTAAAACAAGACTGTTGGGTATGGACAAGACTTTTATGATTCTATATTCCCATCCACTAATTGGCCCCAGATACTTCATTTTACCTGTGTATTTTCACAGTTGTACACCTAGATGTGATTGGGCCACTCAAAATGCAGTTCAGTCAATGAGAGATTGGCAGATCATGTGTAAGTATGTAAGTATGCTGTGATTCTGTTTTGAGCCGCATCCATTGATTTTTTTTTTTTTTAGTATTAAGGAATCTCTTGATTTTTAGATTTTTTTTTAGCTGATTAAAAGTCAAAACAAATCATGCAAAAAGTTCATCACAACTTTCCAGAGCCCAAAGTGATGCCTTCAAATTTCCCCTGTTCTGTCTGACCAAGCAGCAAATCCTGATATTTGAGAAAATGAAAGTTTGCTTGATAAATAACCTAAGCTATTCATCAACATTACAATTGCATCTGAATAAATTCAACAATTATTACTATATAGCACCAGGAATGTTGGGGCCATGGCGATGCTCTGAGCTAAATACTTAGGTCAGCATAAAATGTTTACCACATTAACCATCATAGTTTAGCATGTTAGCATGCTAACATTTGCTAGTTAGCGCAAAACACTGAAGTATAGCTGAGGCTAATGGAGATGTCATTATTTTTGTAGGTATTAGGCAACTTAAAAGTTTGACCTGTTTTCTGGGGACCATCAATATCTGTATCAAATGTAATAGCAATCCATTTAGTAGTTGTTGAGATTTTTTCCCCAATCAAGATATTTCTTGATACAAGCTCAAATCTGGTACAAACCACATTACATCCTAAAATAAATGTAAGTCTCTTAAAATATGTTACTATAGCATATCCCTTTATATTGGCCTACCACAGGTTTATTTGCTGTCATTTTGAGTTACTGTATTTGATTGATTTGCTCGGTTGCATGACTGCGGGGTGGGGTTCACTGTAGGGTCTGTAAAGTAGAGGGACCGTTTGCTTTCTCTAATATTTGTTGTTCCAGTTGTGACCGTCTTTATATTTGAAGACACTGAAAAATCTTGCACACAAACATTATTTGTGGAGACTTAAGAGTTGTTCTAGTTCCACCTCCCAACAGTCACTGAGGGACGGCCAGTCATGTTTCCCAATGCCTCTGACGTCTACAACTGTATAACTTATAATGTATGGAGTCCATTGGGCACTTTCAGCAGGATGACAAATGCCATGTCCTGTAGACATGACAAGACATGAGGTAGTCTTAATACATCGTCAAGGTATTTTCCACACTGCTTATACTCTCCAAGCCTAAGAAGCAGGATGGGTTTATGACTACCAGTGTGTGTGTGTGTGTGTGTGTGCGTGTGTACCTGTATGTGTGTATGTCCCTTGATGAGTGTTGACAGTCTGTGAGTGTACCACTGTGGCTGTCGTGATGTGAGCCTGGATTGGATCCAGTTCATGCTGGGATGGATCTGCTTTCAGTGACCTGATGCTGATGATGGGTACCTGTATGTGTGTGAATCTATTTGTTTGTGCCCATACATGCCCTTACATATACAGTACCAGATCTGATAAAGACACACTCAATCGCAGCTTGCTTGCTGACAGTCTCCCCCTGTTTGCACTGCTGCCTGCTGACTGTCACTGTAGTTTACAAGCTGGCCTCACGTCCCTGTTTCACCACCTCCTTGTTTATGAGGTCATCCCAGGTCCCCCTGACAAGCCAGCTGGCAGGTATACGTCTCAATGCAAGCTGCTTATACTGCCAACTGACAGAGAAGAGAAGCAAACAATGTCTCACAAAATTATTCTCCTTACTGGCAGGAAATGCATATTTAGACTGCAGCTAAACCCAAACTCCCTTCCTTCTTTATACTTGTCAAGAACACATGAAGAATTGGCCCGCTCAGCTTTCCAGGGTTGTACCCGCAACACCTTTGCCTTGATAGATTGTTTTATGAAATAACTCTGGATCTTTATTTCAAATGAGCCACAACGGAAGTAGGCTGAGGCTTAAATCACTAAAAAGCATTTCGGTGGGATTGATTGGTGCGCCATTAGCTAGGAAAGAGTTGTTAACTTTCTGCTTGAGCAGCCTCCCTGGGGACTTTCTGTTGGGGACCCTGTATTATGAGTAAAATAGCACAAACATAGACACATTTGAGACCAGAAAAATAATAATAATTGTCGAACTTCTAGAAACAAATCATTGTGAGTGTGAAAATGTATTCTCAACCTAGGCTATAGAATACTAGTTTGATAAAATCCTCTTAAATAAAGGGACACTCGTGGTCTCTGTTAGCAGATTGCTCAGTTGTCACAGAGATGGTTCAGTTGTCATCACCTGATCATATTACATTACATTTAGTGGGGGACACGGTAACCTCTGTCTGTGTTCAAAGATGGTCTGTGGTGTCAGATGTGAATGTCCTCCTTGATCTTTCTCTGACTGTCCTGGTTGTAATCTGGTGTTCACAGACAGATCGCAAACGACACATAGCCACACTATGAGAGGCTGAAGAATACAGCATGACCTAAAATCTACATCCTCATCAACCTACAGTACAGAATGATATGACTGGTTAAAGACCCTCAAGTTCTACATTGTACTGTGGGCTCATTGGTTGGCTGAAAGTCTGCTTAGATGTGTTATGTTGCTGTGACTTAAGGTTGGCAAAACATCCATAATCAGTGTTGGTCAGTGTTTTCTGAGTTTGAACCGCGAATGCTATCAAATACCAATAAAATCTATAAGCCATTTTGTGTGCCATGATCTCAGTATCGAAGGAGCTTTTAGAGACAACTGTTTATGATATAATATTTCTTATTATCGTATATTCTCTTCCTATGTGTTGTTGTTCTCATCAAGGGAGCGCTCAGTGTTGGCTTTTGTTTTTGCTAGCCCTTCCATGTAACCCATGTCTCCCAGCCAGCTGCAGGCTTTAATGTGCCTGCTGTTCATTCCTTGCTCCTCTCCATCCTCCAGGCGTCTTGGAAGCATTCCAAGGCAGCATCTTGTCGTGAACCCTCGCTTCCCCTCCATGAACCTTTGGTCATTCTTGCTCATTACTACTCGGCTCTCAGGCTCACTTCGCCACCAGCTGGGATGCATCTCATTAGATGCGGTTCATTTGATGTACCTGATGTTCACGCTGCGTTTCTCTTCATCCACATACTATGTTTGGTCTTTTATACCAAACACAAACAAGAATGCTCAGTCAGAAGTCATTGCTAAAGTGATGATCCTTTAAATTTTGCGTTGTGCACACTCATTACTGTGGTGCTTTTGCTCTTTCTCAGACATCTGCAACTGTCAGTCAAAACATTGTGGGCGGTACTGTAATCATCTTTTTGTTCTCTTTTCTTTGTCTGTTCAGCAATTCTAGCTATCAGTGATCATGCTAACTACTCAGTTCTTTTCAAACACCCTCTGATCATAAAACTTCCTGTGCCACAGCCAAGAGCTATCAGACATCCGGAGCCAGACAACATGCAAACAGTTGATTAAGGTGTGTGTTCACATCCAAGCTCATGCACATGATGTATAGAGCAGAACATTGTGTATGCATTGCTTTATAACTCTGACGAAGAGAGTGCTCCTGCATATTTCTTCAAAACACAGTCTTGAACCTACATGCAGTTTCATACCTCTTGCCGCAGGTGTTAGGTGAACCAAATGTACAATTCTACTTAATATCAGTTTAAAGGCTCTTTTGGCTCAAAATGGACATTATTATCTAAAATAAATCCACGTAGATTGCTTAAGTAAGACTTTTTAATGATAAAGAATTGTATTGGAACCAAAGATAGTAATAGGTGTTCCAAAATGTCCCTTTAACTGAATCAAACATTTACTGAAACTTGATATTTTACCATCGATAATAATAATAATAATATATATATATATATATATATATAAAATCTCTTGCTTCCCTTCAATAGTGCAATTAATGTTAGCGTTTCTGTTAACCATAACCATACCTTAACCTTTCCATAATCGTCGTCAAATGTAAGTAACCTGTATGTATAAAGTGGACATTTTAAATGCATTGTCATTAAATTATTGAACATTATTAAGGGTTTTGCATAATCATTCAATATTGATGTTTTTGTCTGCAAGTAGGGATGGTCTGAGAATTTTATAATCTCTCTGGCAATATCTTACTACACTTTATTTTTTTCTTTATTACTTCATTTCAGTTTGGGTTACTTTGGGTATATAGCACATGATGTATGTTTATTATTACAATGAATGGAATTGTATACCAAATAAGCCCCTGATGTCCAACAGCTGCCTCAAGCCATCCTCTGCTATTGTTCCCAGACTTGTTTATTTCAATTATGAGAAATGTAAATGCTGCTCTTCTTATATGAATTTAGTCTGTTGCAAATGTAACTCGGGGCACACACACATTCTCATAATTTTCCCATGGATGTATTTACCTGGAGAGCAGCAGCAGGTCAGCAACATCAATCTGAATTGTCTCTTGTGGGAAAGTGACGCACTAGAAAGAGATAGACGGAGAGAGAGACAGAGATAGAATATTAATTAAGAAGTGTTTCCCTAAAGAGACAGCCAGCTCTGGTTCTGTAATTAAAGCTTTTCAGTCACAACATTTATCCCATCTTATAAATATTTCAAACTACTAAGAGTAAGGTTGAAAAGTCTGTGCGTGTGGGGGTTTGTGTGCGTGTGCCTCTTTGTAAATACACAGTTTGAATGCATTACTATGGATTAGGCTTCAAAATGGGGACACACTCAAATCTAGATTGGATAGAATGGAAATCAATGGGAGAATTCCCCAAACCCAACCCCGGCCTTTAATGACCAAAAGGACCTCTATTCACTATCGAGGTCAACTCAGTTCATTGACAGAAATTGCTTGTCTATTCAGGGCCAAAGGGATTTCAGTCTGACTCTCAATGCAAACTTAATCGAACAGTAACAGTAACACATGTATCAGCTCTAAAATACAGTCTCCTTCCCTTTTTAGGGCTCATCTCTGTCGGGCCATCTATTCTTCTTTTATATTTACTCAAAGTGCTTTTTCCATTTTGATAATAAAGAAACCAGGGCTCATAATTAGATGTGCTCATACAGTTCATTTGTGGTTCCCATGCTTAAGGATCTCATTGCTACTAACCTCTCTAATGCTAACTGCATGATATTTCACAGCTACAGGCTTGAGTTTCAACTTATTTATTTATTTATGTTTTTTTATTGACCTTTATTTATTCAGAGAGGGTTTCACTGAGAGCAATGCTCTCTTTTTCAGGAAGCTGATCACATTTACAGTTGCACATTGTGGTAGTGCTGGGCAGCTTCCAGGAGTCAGTCTGATCTGCTGCCACTGGGCAGTTAAGGGTTAAGGGCCTTGCTCAAGGGTGCCTCAGCGGTAGTAACAAGTGTTGTGTTCCACTTTTCCCACCCAAATGTATCCTGTTGGTCCGGATTGAACCAACAACCTTTTGGTCACAAGCTCGCTTTAGGCCATCACTGCCACTTTAGTAACAAAAATGAGGAATTGAACTTGACAAACGTTGAAAGACTTAAGACTTGACTTGGACTTGCCCTCAAGGACTCGTCTCAACTGACTCAAGAGTTGACTTGAACTTTTCTCTACTGACTCACAACATGTCTCAGTGGACTCAAGATTTTGACTTGAACCTGTCTTTATTGATTAAAAACTTGGACTTGTATCAAGTCATCAAAGACTTGAATTGAACTTATCGCGACTGACCTGCAACTTGGCTTGAGCTTGTCTCAAATGACTCGAGTCTTGGATTGAACTGGTCTTGATTGACTTGAGACTTGACATGGATACGTCTCAATTTAAAGACTTGGACTTTATCAACTGATCCAAGACTTGAATTGGAATTTTCTCAAAAGACGTGCGACCTGGTTTGAGCTCGTCTCAATCCACCCGAGAATTTATTAGAAGTTAAAAATAGCTCTGTGATATACAGTATGTAACAAATGGGAACTGAGTGAAATGGATGCAACTTTGAGGAACAATTGAGATCTTCATTGGACTTGAACGTTCTTAAAGTAAAGCCACAACTTGTTGACACTGTAACAAGTGTAACACAGCTACAGGCAGGATTCTATCAAGATATCAGTAAATCTTTAGCACTGCATGCACTGGTGCAAAACCACCCTTTGAATGCACTACATTGAAAGAAGAAAAAACAAGCTTACATTGAAAAGACTGAAATATAGGAATGTCTGTGGTTTCGTTTTGCGGTCAAACAACATCTGTCACTCATCTGCTTTCTGTCGCCTGTCTGTCATCACAACAATTTGGCTGCTTGGTTTTCTAGTGAAGCGATCAAACTCGTGCAAGTAATGCGTGGTGAAATCTCAGCTCACTCTTGGTCTGATGGTAAAGTTAAGGTAATTAGTTACAGCAGCCTTGGAGGTTTCATAATCAGGCTTTTATAACTCAGCTTGGTTTGCTTGGCTTCCAGTGTGAAATCGCCTCACAGCTCATTTCAGTTCCGCTCAGTTCTGTCTCCATGCCCTGTAATGAGAGAAAGCTTTTCGAAGTTTTATGCATCTTGTATCCTGCTTTTTAAGTCATTTGCTGTTTTGTTTTTGAAGAAATACAGTTAATTTAATTTCATATTATTTTTGCTCATACAGAGCAGAAAGGAAAAAAACACTTTCAACTCATTACAGCATAAATTGCTTCTACTCGAACTCTCCTCCGTCACTACGCAGAACTCCAATTAGCGTTGGCATCATCTAAGCTTCATCTTCTGCGTAGACCACAGACAATACAAACACATTGAAAGTCCATTTATTCTTGATGCATGAGTGCATTGCACACACATAAGAATACCCTCAGGCCTCTTGTCAGTGTCAGGGTGCACACACACCTATTGAAGCATAGATAAGCCCCTGAAATATTAATACAGAGCGTGGCATGCAGATAGAGAGAACAGCAGAAGGGAATGAAGAGGGAGAAAGGAGCGACAGAAAGGGAAAGACTGAGGACAGATTTGGAGAGATGGGAGGGAGAAAAGGAAAGATAAGATAATTAGATGAAACTTTAATTATCCCTGTGGTGAGATTTACCCAAACTGAGAAATTTAAAAGCAATGAAGGTGCAAAAGTCATGTAATAGAGACAAATATTGCCCACGAGCCCTTCCAAGCTGACCTACAGCAGGTCATGGGCAGTGCACCGCCACGGAGGAAATGTGCCCGGCTAAGGCCCGCCAGCTGTGTTTGTATACGACTCCTTGTACTCTGTCAGTTTATTAAGTCCAATAAAAAGTGTGTGACAGCAATCCTATAGTAATAAGCCCCAAATCATCAATATTCATAACATCGATCGATTTGCAGTCTTATAATAATGTTTAGAATTAGTTATTTCTTGGTGAGCTTTTTGTGACACCAAAGGACATTAATATACATCAGAATCATGAAGCATCAAAGTGCTGCATAACTAAAATGCAATATTTTTCTTCCCTTGGTACGGACCAAATGAGCCAGACTACAGAAGTGAGTGCTCCCTAACAAAGCAATAATTGTATTCACTAACATGTCAAACCATTCCTTTAAATATGTAGTGCTAAAGCTGTGATATGTATTATGTATGGAATATAGAGGGTAAATATACAGTACAGGTTTCTGGTGTCTGCATGGGTCAGTTTTCTGCTAATCATTGACTCTTATCAAGGTAATGTACCATCTGATAGTACATTTAACATAATTGGACGAGTCTTCCAGCCCACCCATTTTCACAAAACATTCACTCCATTAAGAGAAATTGAATTAGTGCCCAAATCTTCAGAGGGAAATGAATAGCCTTTGCTGTAAGGTGTATTTACTGTTCTTCAGTCTACAATCTGAGCTTTGCGTTTGGTATTAAAGTAAAGCTAATTTGGCTAATGCTTTATTGTGGCTTTTAGGATTTTTCATTAGGAGCTCCACACACGTACCAAGCCAAAACTGCCATCCCATTATTGGCAATCAGTCTCCATTTGTGGAAATGAGAGTCCTCTCCTCTGTGTAGTGCTTTAACACCGTGGTTAGGTCACCAGAGAGAGAAATGTTGACTTCTTTCTTCGTTACAGTAGACAATAATTGTTCATCAATTATGCACACTAATTTGACTGAATGAGAGCATCACACAACAAGCATGTTGTCAAGTCACTGTAAAGGAAGGCAGTGGAGGTAACAGGGAAGTTAAGGACTAGTGAGCAGCCAGAAATCATACTAGGTAAATAAATGAACTCCACCTTAAGCAAGTATTCATCTTTTAAAGGGAAGTTCTTTTTTTTTTTGTTTCTTTTTACAACCTTGTTCTTATATTTGTATTTTTGACCAGGCCAGATTAGTTTTAGCTTTTCACTCTCCAGCCTCATCTCTGTAATGTAGGCAAGGCTCAGCTCTCAGGCTGGGTACACATTGGACAGGTCACCTCTCTCTCACACATATATACAGACAACCATTCACAGATTAGCACCAATTCACCTAAAGCGCCCAGGGAGAACATGCAACATGCACACAAAAAGCCCCCGCCGTTCTCCTGTTAAGTACTATAAACAATAATTGAAGGATTATTCTTGGCAGAAACCTCTCCAGACCAGCATGTTAAATTACTTTGATGTTGCAACTAGCAGTGGTCTTTTTAACATAGTATATAAAAACGTTTTGCTTAACAAAAATCCCGTCTTGATTATGAGGATGGAGCAGTTTACTTGGTGTAATTCTCCTGTCCAAGGCTGTCAGTGAGCTGACCTCCAACAGGGTTTGTTCTGCCTGCTCTATGTGCTCCACCCAGACGCCTTCCTGCTTCATACTTACCACCCCACAATCTCCTTTCTCCCTTCCTTTGCAACCCTTAATTCCTCCTCCTCTTCATCATCATGTCTGTATCCACCCACTGGCACTTTCGAGCTGCCAGCCTCCACCGTCCTTCGTGCTTTGATTCTGTGGTGGAGGGCTTCTCAACACTAGTAAAGGTGTTTGATTAAATCTCAAGTGATGTTCAATTTTTTGCAGCTTCGCTCAAACTCTGCTGTTCAGGGAATGAAGAAATTGAGGTCATGAAGAAGTACTGAAAAATGTATAAAGCGTACATGTTGAAAAAATAAAACCTTCAGCTCTGGGTTTAGCTCGGGCTTATTGAGTCAGCCTACCTCTTCTACAGAACATCGTTTACTCAATTGTGTAATTGGACGTTTTGTAAGAATGTACACTGCAAACAAATGGCTTTGTTCATCTACTTTCACTTTACTTCATTTAGTTTTGTTGACTAGACTACTTTTCCCTGAAAGTGTAAACTCACATCCATTGGAAATACGTCTTAATTTAAGTCTTGCAATGGAGCATTATACGAAACTGGCAATGAAGTTGCTGCAGTCAGATGGTTTTGGTGTAGACAAAATGTACTTCCATTTTGTTTACACAGATCATTTTATTTGCCTGGTCCCTGGTGCCATGGCAGACCATTCATAATGCATCGTAAAATATCAACACTGCAAATAACGGGGGGAAATCAAACGTTTTTTCTTCTTTCAAATAATAATCAACATAATTTTTATGTAGGAAAGACAAGGCTACTGCTTGCGCTACGTGTTATTTCCTATTGGCACAATAATATATACCAGCAATTCAGAATATGTCTATATGATAAAAACCTTTCAATGTTATGTTCTTGTAACTGCTAGCTCTTTACTTAAAATTTTAACTGTAAAGATGACACATAATTCTTTTTTTTTACACACTACATTTTAAAATTTGCAATAAGTTTTGTTTTAGTCATGTGAACATATGTAATTTAGAAATACTTGTTTGTTTATTTTCTAGACTTGTTTCATGCTCCATGTGCTGTTTTCAGTCATGATACTGTATATGCTTTACGGAAACACTCTGCATCCAGCAAAGAAAACTAATTGGAGACAATATCTCATAATTAGGAGATCCTCCATTTGTCATAATTAGGAAAAGAAAAATCTCTCATAATTACAAGAACCATATCTCGCAATTAAAATGAAAAGATCTCATATTTATGAAATAAGGATCTTGTAATTACGGGAACCTTATCTGATAATTATGCCATTATATAATTATTAAGTCATTATTACAGTATGAGTATCATATTATCTTTAGTTACAGTGACTTGTAATTATGGGATATGTAAATATAATGTAATAATTATGAGATAATTGTCTTGTAATTATGAGATAATTGTCTTGTAATTATGAGATAATTGTCTTATAATTATGAAATACAGATCTAATAATTATGAGCTGGTAAGATACAGAAGTCATGATTGTTGTCAGTTATTGTTTTCTCTGGGGAATGCATTGCGCTGCTGTGTATATGTTTTCATTCATTTTCTTGCCCCACTTCTGTTATGCAGCACACCCTAATAGCTGTCATTAAATGACTGCTCTAATGACTCTGTTTCCCCAAAGGGATCGATAAAGTTTCACCTTGCCTTGTATGATCTAACTGCAGCTGTGGTACCAGGCATGCTTTACACACACACACAGTGGGCTTTGATGTTGCTCGTTTGAACTCGCGGAGTAACATCATGTCATGTTTTTCTCTGGTTTCTTGCAGGTTCACGTGGGCACCTCCCATCAGGAGCAAAGGGTTGTGGGATATCTCACGTGTACGCACCTCCACGCCATAGAAGGTACAGTTACAGGTTCTACAGCCTTTCAAACATGAATGTGTGCTTATGATTTCCATGACATGTTTTGCGCAAAGAGTGGAGAACATTTCAGCTCTCTGTGTGTGTGTGTGTGTGTGTGTGTGTGTGTGTGTGTGTCTTTGTGATTGTCTTTCTCGAGAACAGCCACAACAACCATCCAGCTACACCCACAGCCCTGTATGTGAGAGTGTTTGTATGTCCAGATAGCTAGATAAAAGGCTGCATCAAAACCTCTGCGTGCCTCCTCCTGCTGTTCCCATGGCGACTAGCTCAAACTGTTTACGGCGTCACAGCCCTATTTAATCCAGTCGATGCCACCCTCATTTTTTACCAAAGACACGTCTCCCCCTTCGCCTGCTATTCTGGGCTCCTCCTACGCTTCTCTCAGGCCTAAATATAGCAGTGCCAGGGCTGTTTCTAAAGATACATCAAACATAAAGCCTTTGGGCGGAGGGGGTGGGATGAGGGGGTAAGATATTGAGAAAAAAAGGGGGAGGAACACAGAGACCTGATTCTTTTCTGAAAGGAGTGAGTTGTTGGCTATATTAGTAATATTTCCTTCTTTTTGTTTTTAAAGTATCAAGGATGCATGATGCAGTGGGATTGACTAAATAAATATACAGAACAAATACTACACTGATATCAATGGTAAAGCCTTATTTGGATTTACAAGTGCAGTGTCAGGCAGTTCTATATTTGAGTTTATTTTTATATTTCTCTTCTTCTCCTACGCACGTGTCAGGTGTGTAAAAGCGTTCTGAGATGGCTGGTAGTAGCATCAGTAGTAGTGAAATGATTTTCTGTCTGTAAATGTAAATAAATTGCACAAAAGCAACGACTCCAAACAGTATAAAGCTGAACACTGAAGCTACAGCGTACTGCGCCTATCCTTTCTACAATACTATTTGATGTCCAAAATTAACCTTGGACGTGTTTACACTATTCCTAACATACTCGAGCGAACAGTGTTCATCGTACACTTTTAGATGTGATCATTCGATTATTTTCAGCATATTTTTAAACTTGCAGTGTGTTTCACAGGACCTCACTACAACTGTTACAGCAACAACTGTAGAGACAATCCTTTAACTGAAGCACAATGATTTTTAAAGATGTTTTAGTGTCCTGTTAATGTTGTCTCGGCTTCACAAGCTTTCCAAACTTAAAAGAGAATGTAATTTTGACAGAAATACTAGCTGTGTCCCATTTTGAGAAATTCATTCTATGAAGCTTCGTTCTTCCGAGGCCTGAGCGTTGCCATTTCACTTCATTATTCAGGCTGACATCTAATCATGTTAGTTGATTTCTGTGTGTGTGGGGAGGTTATTTAGTTGTGTTTGGCCCTGACCAACCCGTACAGAATGCCGTTTGGGGTATTCCATCACAAATTACTTTATTTTCTGACTTTACCACTTTAGATTTGAACAACATTTTTCCTACATGAAAAACTATTAACTCCCAACTATATGAGAGAATGTTAGTTGATTAACCAGAATGAGCAACCGTTCAGGAGACAGGGGCCCTCAGAGTTGACATGTATGCACAGTAAGATGACATCCCCATTCTTAACCCAGCCGAGAAGTCTTTGACTGGCTGGTTGACAAAAACAGTCGTCAATGAGCACAACACCAGATCTATTTGAATCTCTGAAAGAATCTGAGATGAAGGCAGTGATTCACATATAAAACTCAGCCCCATTCGAATGCTGTCAGCCCATCGGATGGGCGTTATCAGTGGTAATCCGCCTCATAGAAGGCAAGACGACGACCTTTTAGTGTCCATGAGAAGTATGGCGGGAGCAAAGGAGGAAGTCCGGTCATATAATATTTGAGCGATAAAGTCCACACGGGGAGGAGGTCAGGGGGATTGATAACCACAAGTAAAATAAAAGTCTGTTTGTGTCCCGTGTGAAAGCAAAACTCAACATTTTGACTTATTTTAAGTTACGTATGTACGTAACTTAACTAACGAACAAACATACTTATTTGAACCTAAATCAGGATCGCTTCGTAAACCAGTTTCATAAAGTAGTTTTGCTGGCTAAACCTAAAACAAGTTGTTTTGTTTAAAATCACAACGTTAACCACATGTTTAAAACTGCGACCGTCGCAGTTTGTCCATTTTGCCCCCTCCAAATGATTAGAATGGGAGTGATAACTAATAACAGTCTGATAATGGGCCGCTAGCATATGAAACTGTAAATGTAAATAATGGCAGCCATGCGGTTTGAGCAGCTTGAACATGTTTTTTATCAATACAGTACGATATAGTCATTAACACACGTTATGATGGGAAATTATATTAATATATTTACTAAGAACATCCACCGTGTCGTAGTGAAACGTCACAATTCATTTGATCTTGGCCAAATTCCCCACTGGTATTTATCATTTTATCGGCCATTTAAGGATACTCGGAAATCCCCAAAGTGTTGTAATTTGACAAAGACTGCGTCAATGCAACATGAAGCAGGTGTAGAGCACTGAGAGCACTGATACACAGGTAGCATCCTCCGAGGTCAGACAAAAGAGGGCAGAATTGCTCATCTAGATGTGGAGGAACCTTTGGAATGAGACCGTGTTCCTCACACACAGGTTTTCAGACAGAAAGCCGAGCTGAAGCCAACAAACAAAGAAGCATGCATGCACACACACACACACACACACACACACACACACACACACAGGCAAATGTACTGCAAACCCCCATCTTCATTTAGCTAGTGATCCAGTAACACAAAAAGACAAAAAAAAAACATTACATTTCACATGTACTTGAGCTGGAGCTGAAATAATCAAAGCCAAAACCACCTACTCACCCAACAATATCTTGACACCTCCTAGTTTCTCACACTCTCAACTATTCAGCTGTTATTTCTCTCACACACTACCACCTCCCTCTATTCACCTCCTCCCATCCCTCTCCAGTTTCCATTTATTTTATTTGTTTTTTTTTACTGGCAGGGGTGGACAGAAGAAAACACTGCCAAAGCAAAATAGAACCACAAGTGACTTGATATTATGCCACTAATATTAGTAACATAATAGAGCTTAACATCTTAGTAAATAACTGTCAAGTAAGGAAAGAAACAAAAATGTATCTATAAAGCTAAAGTTGTCGTTTGTACTTATAACATGTGACAGTATACCATTTATACTTACACAATATGTGCAGTTAAAGGATGATAGGCAGCATATTGTGAAATGTAGCAATGCGTTCTGGTTGAAACAGACATGAAAAAACAAAATATCTCAGTTTTTTTATTTAGTCATCAGAAAATAAATATGGATCACTATAGCACAGAAAATTCCATTCCTATAAGTGATGCCACTTAGTAAACCTACATTTATCTATTTATTTATTGGCCACAAAAAGTACACTTATTACCACCTTATAAAGTTGTTTTTTATATCATATTATGCTAGCAAACAGTTTACAGTTTAGAGTTACAGGGACAGATATAGACATTTCTGTAAACGTGGCAGTTTAGCCATCTTGGTTAACGTTTTACACATCCAGTCCAGCAACATTAGCGTTTATTTGGAGTCGGGTTTCTGGCCACCTGGCAAATCTTAAGTCTGATATTCACTCTCATTTTAGCTCTTCTTTGGTCTCCACCAACTTCTGGGGGGAATCTCTGTCTCTTTAGCTGCTAAAAGCTGCACTATGTTCCCCAGCTAGTCTCTAACTGTGTCTTCCTGCTGTTTGCTACTGAGCAGGTTGTGTACAGTGGCTTTATCAGAACTTTTTTTTACTAGAAAACAGCTGCCTGCTGCTGCTGGAAATAAGCTTAATGAGAGGAGTGATAATGAACCAAAACAGTGGAGTTGCGAGCCGCAAATCCAAAGCAGCTCTGTAGAGTAGCGGCAATCTACAGAGCTGGTGATACTTCTCTGTGGCTTTGTTACTGCTAGCGACCCCTCTCAAATTACACGTCATCATTTGAACTAA
Source organism: Bovichtus diacanthus (assembly GCA_943590825.1). Taxonomy (NCBI): domain Eukaryota; kingdom Metazoa; phylum Chordata; class Actinopteri; order Perciformes; family Bovichtidae; genus Bovichtus; species Bovichtus diacanthus. The sequence continues at coordinate 6,497,190 of CALSBV010000422.1, forward strand.
TGTTCATATAAAAATATGAACTACTGCAGCTTTGAATATCAGCAATGTGTAGTAAGTGTAATAACATGTAAAGCAGTTACTGTATCTATGTATGACAGTGACTCAGAGTATCATCATCATCCATTGTATTATTATATCATGACATATCCTGATCCATTGTTGTTTTGTAGAGTTTTGCCTAATCCAGAAAAGGGGTTTAGGGATCAGGGATTGTGTATGTTGTACAAACTGTAATACTCCCACATTCAAGTTTTAGATTGTTGGGCCATCTGGATGAAATAATCATTGTAGTGGATTGGACTGTATCCTTATGCAGGATTGTTGTGCAGTATTTTATATCATTCTATACTGTAACATATCCAGAAGTGTCGTATTGTAATATAGTCTAACTCACTCTTTTGTAGATCAGTTCAGGTCCATTTCGTTCAGACGTGCTCAGGTGACTTTATGGGAAAACATTTTTCAATAATTTGCTTGCTTTTTCTTTTTTTTCCCTCCTTCCCCCCCCCCCCCCCCCCCCCCCCCCCCCCCCCCCCCACACGCACACACACACACTGCACTGTGTACCAGGTGATGCATCTGTACGCTGTGAGCAGCTGGACCTGTTGCTCCAGTGGGGGGCTGAGTTTCGTCAAGCCTCATCCCAACCACCTGAAGGAGAGAAGGTGCTGGAAGACCTGGTGGCCTTTGATGTCGTCCTGGGAGACCTCAACTTTGATAACTGCTCTTCAGGTATGCATGTGTCCGTGCTAAATCAATATATTCTAAACTTTACATTTGATTGTATGCAGATCAGTTCACACACCAATATGACCATCTCTCTATACGTATCTCTTTCACCTGGATAATGTATAAAAACCCAAGAAGCAGTGAGTACTTGTCCATGATGTATCATTTATAAAAGTATATATGTAAGACCTCTTATAGCTCGGGCAGGATAGGTGCATGGTGCCAGGGCTTTTATGGTGGAAACTAATAAAATATTAATATATGTACCATTAAGGGTAAATGCTTGAAGGTGAACTATGTAGAAACACATGACTCATCAGTAACACATTAAGGTAATATCATGCTTTTCCCACAAAAATAGGTCAAATTAATTTCTGTTTGAGTTACAAATTAATTTCACAGTTGGAATTCTTATACAATATAGGAAAAAGAGAATAGAGAATTCTCACAGAATATGTTGGACTGCTGTAAAATCCCACATTCAGATAAATCTATCATGCGTTTCATAGTTTGTTTTTACCTCTTAAAGAGGTCAAATAATGTATAAAAAAAATATACAAATATAAATGTTATCCTGCTCTACAGTACTCACTTATTACTCCCTGTTCCCAGGCAGTGAGTACTGAGTGAGAAGAATCAGGGATGTGTTCTCCGTTCTTATGTTTTACACTGAAGTGTCCTTCATGTGTGCTCTTGTGTTTTTCCAGAGGACAAGTTGGAGCAGCAGCATGCACTTTTTACTCAATACAAGGACCCATGTCGCCTGGGGCCAGGAGAGGACAAACCATGGGCTCTGGGTAACAGCACACACACACACACACACAAACACACACACACAGTCACATGTTCCTCTTGGGACACCGTGGGACATCACATATACTGAAGTTCTAATCTATCTAACACATGCATGCATTCGCAGATAAAACTTAAAGAAAATATACATCCACACCACAAACTAATCCTTAAAAAATGTATGTTACATTAGACTATGAAAGGCAAGTGTTGCTATACACATATAACCTCAGTGGCTCCGGAGACGTGGTGAACCACACGGAGCACACGGACTCTAATCTGGCTCTGTCTGGTTAAATCAGGTTGCACCCACTGTGTGAATGAAAATGCGGCCAGTGCTGCGTGCTGATACAGGGGCATTAGTGACGTAAAGACTGGAGGGTTTTGGTCTGGATGTGAAGCGTTATTTAGGCCAGCGGTATTTCGGGGACAGTGTGGGCAGGACAGAGTGAAAGGGCTCGTTTAGAGAAGGGCTTATTTATTTGGACAGGAACATTTTGCACAGCCAGCCAGAGGAACAAATCTGCGCCTCCCGTTTTGGTTAATATTAGACTGGAGGGGAAGAAGGAGGCAAGAAAAAGAAGAATGGATCATTGAATCAATAAATCAATGAAATGAAGGGGAGAAAGCTGAGCCCATTTCATAAAGCTTCACAATGAAGATTAGACCTAGATGAATACAATAGCAAGGCTAAAAAGGCAGAAAGTCCGGCTGCTAGCTTAGAGGTTGTACTGATGGTGTGTTGATAGATTTCATGAAATGAGCTGAACTCTTGACAAGCTGCACGTCTTGTGCTGCCTTCATATCTCACGGGAATTATGGCTTTAAATTGTGAAAATTAAAGGTTTGAGTAAAAATCTCTCGCCGTTGATCATGTTCTCCTTTCATGGCTGATGTGGCTCTTTTGGTGACGCATATGAGTTGAAGTTTGATGGCAGATTAAACATGTCAACCACAAACCAAAACAACAAACAAGTACAGTAACTGTGGCTTCCCATGTACTTTAGGAGTTGTGGTCACAATTGATGTGAAATGACATTGCTTTTCTCCCAACATATACTACAGCTTGTTGGTGAAGTTATTAGTACAGAGTAACTGAGGCCATGTTAACCACCTGAAACAGGGACTCTCATGTATATCTTAACTTTCCCACACAAGCTGAAAGAGGCTGTGCCTCATGAGAGCTCCCAACACTTGTGAATTGACTGAAGTAACTTCAGAGTGCTGTTCTCTTCATGTGGGGCATTTTAAACACATTATCCAGCCCGCAGCCTCACATCCTCTTTGTCAGAAGGATCACTGAGTGCTCGTCTCTCTGGAGGCTATATTTCACTGGTTGATGACAGCGGATTGTGGTCTGAGGACCATAAAGACGGAGATATACGCTCTCAGAACACAGTCTGCTGATGACGCCTCCTTTGCCATATCGAAAAAGACAAGTTGTGCTTTTAGCTGTGAAGGAAAAAGCTGGTCATCATAGTGAGGGGGAGAGTTGTTAAGCATACACTAGATCAATACAAACGGTACAGAAATAAAGTGAAAAGGATTTACACTGTCAAAACAGCACTTCTATCTTTAGGACCCAAGGAAGTTCTCACCAGACACTAGTGTGATATAACTAGTACTTCATCCACGCTGTATTATAAGAAATGAGAGAACGCGTAAGAATGACTCTTCTCTTCTCTACACTGCTTCCTCTAATGGGGGTATTTATTGAGAAGTGAAGAGTGGAGCGTACTTTTCAGTCAAAATTATCAGAAACATGTGAGTCTGTCTGCACCGTGATGTATCTTAATGTATCATCCAACAGGTACTTTACTGGATCCCAGTGGCCTTTATGATGACGAGGTCAGTTCACCTGAAAGTTTACAAAAGTAAGTCACACACACACACACATACACATCAAATCAAATGTATTTATATAGCCCAATATCACAAACGACACATTTGTGTCAGTGGGCTTTACATACAGACTGTACAGGACACAACCCCCTCTGTCCTCTCAAGGAGACACATGCCCACCATCTTCATTTTTTCACTTAGGCATTAGACATCACAGTTACTTAGAAACCTTAACGACAACCACTATATGCTTCAGACCAACTTTTCACTTCATCAAAACTCTTTATTCCAAAAATGAGTTAAAGTGGCTCCCACATTCATCCCTTAACCCCTAACTTAACATGAACAGTAACATCTGTAACTTAATTATATCAGTTGACTGTGTTATCTCGGACTGCAGTGAATGATGTGTCAGTCACAAGCAGCTTTTATCTGTTTCACTGCAGGGTTGACCATGTATTACACAGGCAATACAGTAGTTGTAATCATCCAGAACGGAATGTGTATGGATCATATTGCAGTGTCTCACACTATTCTGCAAAAATGTTGGTGGATGGCACTAGGATGTAACCATTCACCCTTATAGAAAAACAGGCAGTAGTACAGTCAGTAGCAGCTCTATGACATAGCACGGAAATAGTGCTAATGACACCAGGAAAAACAGAAATGTACACTGATATTTTCTTGGAACTCTAAGTCCTATAGTCAAAAGTTGACCTTTGACCTAAGCACTACCCTCCACAATGTGTGGTCCTGTGCACTCTCTCTAATTCCCTTTGAATTCTTATTGTTTTATTACTTTTTACTACCTGCAATGCAACTTCTTTGTCTAAACAGTCTTATGGTCCTTTCCCATCCCTGTGTGTCTCTCTCAGAGTGATGGAGAATGAGGAGGGGAGGAAGGAGTACCTTGTGTTTCCTCCCAGTAAGAGCCAGTGTCCGGCCAGCAGCCAGAAGGGGAGGAAGATCCCACTGAAGGGCAATGGACGCCGGATTGACTACATGCTCTACAGCGACGAGGGCCTGCAGCAGGACTGGAAACTGGTATGGTTTAGTAGAGGATTACAGGAAAATTTATTAAAACATTATACCGTCTTTAATTCTTAACCTCTTAACATTCAGTGTTCCTATTTTGTTTCTTTAAGTAGCTTTGAAGAAATACTTTGACATCTGGGGAAATTCACTTTCTTGCCAGCAGCTGGTTAGCTGGTTTGTTTCATCCATATCAAAAACTAAATGTAAAAACAATACTTTGTAGTTCTAAAAACAGATAAGCTTTTCAGGTTCTGTATGGATCAAAAAAATGAGATATAATGTGTCAGTTATTGAGCTTTAGCGGTGCTGGTAGGGAGTAGTGGGGTTGGACAGAGCCAGGCTTCCTGTCTCCCCCTATGACCAGCCTAATGCTAAGCTAAGCTAACTGTCGCCTGGTTCCAGAGTCCTATTCAGCGTACATTTATGAGAGAGGTATCCATCTTCTCATCTAACTCTTGGCAATAAAGCAATTGAATGACTTGTTTATCTTATTCTCACTCAGACTTTATCTCATATATATTCTAAATAATCTTGTTCCAACTCTTCATGAAATTTAGCTTATCGTGTTTCTTTGTAAACTTTGGGATCTCTACTAAAAGTTCATATAAAATGATGTAGGTTTGAATAAACACGAACAATGTGAGTTTGTAATGACTGTTAGTGGCTTTAAGGTAGTGCAGATATAAATCTACAGTATATTGACAGAGTATTTAAAGTGGAAAAGTCAGATAGAAAAACTAAATGTGAGCGTTAGATCCCAGAGTATTCTGGTAATTAACATCATTCTTATGCAATGGTTGCCAACCTTTTTGCCTTGTGACCCCTTAAAACAAAGATGATTAATACCAAGGGCTTTACCTATCTCTATTTCAGTAATTTAACAGGAAATATTTTTAGAACATTTTAGAAAAGTCTGAAAATATAAGCATAATATTGTGTATCAGAAATGTGTTTTTTCTGCTGTTAATCATCTCACGACCTTTCGGATTTATTTCACGACCACTTACGGGGGTCCCAAAACCCAAGTTGGGAACCACTATTCTACACCAATACACCAGCTTTTTGAAGCTGAAAAAAAACGGTATTTGAATTTAAACGATAAAGTTTTCAGTAAGCCTACATTAATAAGTAGCTTGAAATCTTCCAGTGCATACAATACAGTTGTGACAATACAGAAATGTAGACAGCAAAATGTCATTTTTTAATCAGTTCTTCGACCTGTGTGTTGGAGGGCTTCAGAGGCTGGACTGGGAAATTGAAGCAAGGTAGAGCAGTGTGAGGCTGTGAGTCAAAAGCTGTTTACCATCAAAACAATATGCCTGCTTATTCCTTTCACAGGAACTAAGTGCACAAACTCTGTTGAATTGTGTATCATTTCCTTTTCAGCAGGGAGGAGATGTGCTTCATTCTGTCTTGATTCATTTTCTTGCAACAAGACACTTGTCAACGCTCATTTTCCTGAGCCATGTGTAACATAACTGGAAGCTAGCAAAACGATCTCGTAGTGCAGGAGAATCTTCGACTTGTTAAAGGGGTGAAAAATATTTAATGACACGAAAGCTAGAGAGGAGAACAATGAAACACGAACACACAGAGAGGGGAGAAAAGGGAAGAGGGCTGTATTATCATGGCTGCCTGGCTGCGTGAGAGATTGTAGAGGATTGAAAAAACCAAATCACTTCATTTACATAGAGCATCTCTCTCTCCTTCCCTCCCTCAGTCTGACTCGCTCTGTCTCTCCAAACGCAGCCACCTGATGCCACCTGGTGCCACAATGTAGTCACTGTAACATCATTGTGAAACTCAGTAAATATATTGCTGTTTTGCTTCCTCATAACCAAACCTCAAACCCTATTTCTCTCCACATGCACGTTTGAGCACGTCTGACCAGTAAATGCAGTTGTGTCACTGGAGTAAACTGAATCCACCGGTGCTAATACAGGTCTGAAAACATTCAATCAATAAAGATAGATTCAAATGCATCAATGTTAAATGTATAATAAACTGATAAAAAACCTGTGCACAAAGCCAGGTGCTTTTCCCAGTGTGTTGTGGGAGAACTTGTGTAGCCTGCACAGAGCCCTGACCTCAACCTCCTCCAATACGTCGGGATGAGCTGCAATGGCAACTGCAAGCCAGACCCTGTCGTCCAAAATTGGGTGTCCACATTCTTTTGACAACAAAGTGTAATAGTTGCAGTAGCAAAAAAGGGAGAAACACTTTAACCTCCCTCCATTCAAGGACGTAAAAGCAAGGTGCATGTGTAAACATTTAATAAATGGATTATAACGCACTAATATGTAGTGTAAACAGTTATAAAGACATTTTTAGTATTGGTTCATAATAATCATGTCTCCTTTAATGTCATATTTTATATTATTATAACTGTGCTTTACTATATTGTGATAAAATATCAGGTTATACCACAGCCTCTACTTATGTGGGCCCACAGGAGGAGTTATAGTTGTTGACAAATAGATCTGCCTACAACTACATCATACTTTTTAAAATTGTTTACATACAACTTAGACATTACATAATACATTACATTACAGTACAGTTCATTTAGCAGACGCTTTTGTCTTGAGAATAGGGGGACTTAAAATAAAGTGATGCCATATGTTTAACGTTATCAATGGATCAGATTTGTTATGTGTCATGTGAAAGATGTTACTCATACTGACATATTTACAGAGAGTTGTCATTCAACGCATGGCAACGCAGCTAAAGAGCCAAATGTTTTTCTCAGGGGAGTTTGTGTAGACCAAGAGAGCGCTAACAGGGGAGTGTGTATTAAATGTGGACGGATACACGACTGGAAACTGGTGCTGGTGTCGCTGTGTGTCTGCTGGATGAGCGGAGGGAGGTGTCTCGTTAACGCCTTCGCTATCACAGCTTTATATGGTGACATGTGAGACGTCTTCAGCTAGGTACATTGTCCTCAAGTGGAAAAAAAAACAATTAAGGCTAGTTTGAAGTTCCACAAAATAAAAGGTGACATCACGATGACCGTTCTCTTCTCCTCCTCCTCCTCCCGCAGGAAATCGAGGAGTTCAGCTTCGTCACCCAGTTGGCTAGCCTCACTGACCACCTGTCTGTGGCCATGCGATTGGCTGTTTCCACTGGGGAAGAGGAGCCTTAGATTGACCACCAGAGATGTTTTTAAATACTGCCATGGAGGAGTGACAGAGGACCAGGAAGAGAAGAGGAGATGAAGAGTTTACAGATATGGAGCTGCTTGAGAGAGACACAATGTAGTTCTGGGAGAGGACTGCAGGGAGAGTGAAATGGATGGATGGATCACTGGAGGAGCGCTCAGTGTATGAATGGATATAAAAAAAGGTGGAGGAGATAGGCAGCAGAGGAGTGATATGAAAGAGAAAGACTCTGTCGGGGAGATATAAGCAGGGGAATTCAGTTCAGAAAGCCAGAAAGATTTTCATCTTCCTGGGTAAACCACCCACACACATACTAAATACAGTACCTAACGTACAAACACAATTTGACATTTTGACTGTTGAGTGTCGCTTGGCCTCTCCACTCTTCTCCTCCAACACTCCCTGTTGAACTGAATCCATAGGGGTTTTATTTACAGTGAATTATTTTATGTAGCCAATTTACACACACTCCTTTTATTGGATCTGTTTTAGCCGTAGTTATGATCATGAAGTTGTTTTTTATTTTTCGTTTTTATTTTTTATGATTCTACCTTCAGGGACAGTTAGATCTTTTTTGGTGACTGTGTATAAAATGAAAACACATAATGTAAGTGATAAGAGTGAAGCGTACAGCTATGACTGGCCTTTACACTGACCGTGTGTGTCCTTGTGTCGTGCTCCTTCCTGAATGGCTGTCGATCATTCACCTTGCTACTCCCACGTCAGTCCCAGGAACCTCAACAAGTGTCTTTTTTTCTAAAAGAAAAACTAATAAACAAAACTACTCTTTCTAAAAGGAGAAAAATAATATGATAAAATTTCTATTGTCGCCACACCACTTTTTATAGAGGGTTTAAATGCCTGTTTATTACTATATGGTATGTTTCTAAAAAGAGGAATTGTATAAAGGGACATGAAATTGGAGAAAAGAGTTATTTGTTAGATGCATTGCAAATGCTTATAGCATGTTTTTCAGCCATGATTAGACCAGACTTTTTTGGTGTTATAATGGGAACTGAGGCTTTGCGGATGCATGATGGGAACGGTATCAGTTTACAACATTAATATAGCAACGTGATACACTTGCTTGCTTGAGTCTGGCTGCTTGACGAGTTTTTTGCCCTGAAACACACACTTACTGTATGCCAGTATGACATTTGTGCATGTGAGACTCCACCCTGCTGATGACACTGAACACACAGACAAACATACGGAGGCACACATCATGTACAGGGGGATTTCAGGTGATGTAACGTACCCTCTGACGGCTGTATTGGAGCTCCTCAAATGACAACATGTGACGTGGCTATCTTTGAGAGAGTCGATATTGTCAGATTTAGCTCACAAACCAATGTAGCTATCTGGTTAGCAAGCATTCGCTGTCTTGTAAGCATGTCTGATTTGTTCACTAGCTAACACCCAGTACACAGTTAACCCATGGAACAGCCTGATGACAGCCATATTGTGACACAACTGCAAAACCTCATAATACAGAAAGATTTTGAAGACCTAGAGGCTGCACACACCCTGTACAATATGCCAATTACACATAAACACATTTTATAATGTTCTAAACGATCCCAAAGATTAAGACAGCCCACCCACAAATATTCAGAATTCAAGAAGTGCAAAGGCTAATGAATACAGACACCCAGCATAGCAAGTACACAAATACATGAAGTAGTGTAATACTGCAATGCAACACAGCTTAAGGTGTGTCCAGACTGAATACAATACAAACTTTAGAGGCAGTGCGATTGCATATAAAGTAATTACCGGTACATAGACAAAGGTGAATGTGTTTCAACTTTAACTGAAAACTCTGCATTTATCCCAAGGCTTTATGACTCCAACTCATAAACGAACATGAGAACCTGTAGATGATACTAAAAACAGGAGAAGGATCTGTAAGAAAAAAGCATCATATCTTGTATGTATGTTGCTAGCAAGCTACAGCTAACGTCTGTAGGCTACAGCCACTTTGCAGACTAAATTGGCTGCTGGAGGCAAATAAATACAAACTGCAAACAGGAGACCAGCAGTCAAATTCGCACAAATAGCACGAGGCAAAAATGTGCTTCTTATTCAGTCTAAACACACCTTAAGAATTCTGCTCCACTCACCTGTCTATATATTACATTATTGACACATTGCTTCTGCTGCTGGTTGGACAACAATATACTTTACACCAATGCCAAGATAGCAACCTATGGATTATTTTTAACTCATAATAATGCTATTATTGCATAATATTCTCATTAGAAATCAACTCCCAATCTGTAACAGACCATGGTGTCAAACAGAAGCTGGAACTTAGTAAAGAGCAGTGTTTGGTCGGTAACCGTTGAAAGGCATGTAGATACTAAAACTGTCCTTGTGTCCCCTGTAGACATGTCTGCTATGGTGCTCCCTGTGAACATAAACTGTGTTGAGTGACAGGCCATTACCATTACCTCAAACTTTAACCTAAATCATCTTTAATCGTATGTTAGTAATGTCCGTTAACAGCAAGACTTAATGTAAGTTTGCTAACATTAAACACCATAAGCTACGGGTCATACCACACCAAGTGAGGCTGTTGCAGCTAAAACCTCTGAGTGACTTGGATTGAACAAGGGTGTGTTTTATTACTTGGGAATCAAACTTTTAATTTGTAACAGGAAGATTGTCTTATTTAAGATGAGCTGGTTTTAGTAATGGTGGCCTGCCTATCACTCAACACTATGTACGCTGACGTGTTAGCAGGAAACTCCAGAACAATGATAAACCGCACTGGGAACATATGGATCATGTTTGTGTCCATGTTGTCATCAGTCAACATGGGACAACTAGCAAATCATGCTGTATATTTCTTTTAGAGATGTGTGTGGGAAATCACTAATGTAGAAGCCTGTTTCTGTGAATAAAACATGCATTACAGTAACAGTTTAGGTTTTCAGATACTGTTTGATTTCCATGGTCTGCGCGGTGAACAATGTTTACCAGAGAGGAGCTTTTCAAGTTTCAACACAGATGTGTGTCATCGTGTTGTATGTGTTCGATACAAATGTGCTAATTGGTGTTTCTCGGAACACACTGTGCTGAAAGTTAACACAGCATGGAGAGTACAGTATGCGTTTGCAGATTTGGTTTCAGGAGTGCTCTGAGTGTGAAACTGTGTGTGTGTGTAATCTTTCCTGTTCAATTTTATTACACTACCTGAATACTGCCGAATAATTCATCATTAAGCGGGGAGAGATCCAAAGCATCCAAGCAGTGGGGCTCATGTACTGCTACAGCTACACTTTGGTGTTTTAATAGATGGAAGGCAGAGGTCATTCATTTCAGAGTTTGCAGTCTATTATCTTTTGTTAATTGATCCGTGTTTGTATTTTTGCATATTTTCCAACTGAAGAAAGTAGTGGCCAAAAAAGTTGATCGGTTGATTAAAGTTGAGGGCATGAAGGCAGAGTTTGTGGTTTGTGTCGGTGTTGTATGTTCATGCTGTACATTAGACACCTAATACAGGAAGGCTTTGCAGTGGGGCCCTGACACCTCAGTCACGTAGGAAGGCAATCTGCTTAATAATTACTGAGGTGAAAGAAAATCTGTTAGGTAGGTTTGTAGAGTAACAAAACAGAAGTGAGATTCTTCCATTAAAGCTGTTGTGGCGCATATAAGAAAATATCTGGCTCTTTACCTGTTAAATGCTCCACTATGTTCACTAGCTAGTTGCTAACTGTGTCTGGTGCTTGGCGGGTATGTGTACAGTGGGTTTATCAGAGGGTGGGGGGGGGGGGTCACTGAAAACAGTTGTCTGTTACAACTACAAACTATGTTAATGAGAGCAGTGAGACTGAACCACAACAGTATTTGTGAGCCAAAAAAGATTTGCTGAAAAATGCTAAAATGCAGGAACTTTTCATCAATACAAGCCACCCCTTTCAAATTCCATGTAGTAATTTTACCCAATTGATATAATAATATTGATTTGTGCAGCTTTAAAGTAAATACAAACTGTGTAAAATCAAAGGCTGCAGTCAAATAGTCTTTTTTGCTTTGGAAAGTTCCTAACTGAGTGAAATGACCCGGAAGTATTAAGTGGCAGCCATGATAAGAGCTGGTGGAACTCTCTAAATGCTTCAATGCTTCCTTTCTTATCTCCTTTAGCATAGGAGACCCTGGACCATCCGTTACGAAAAGAAAGGAGAAAAAGGCCGTCCCACAATTCCTTGCTGCAGCAACAATAAAAGTGACAGCAGATGCACATCAATATCATCCACAGTTGCATAATTACGTAGCCCAGTGTAAGTGCAGTTGGATTCTCTTAGTGCACAGTTTTCTTTAGGAATTCTCCTTCACATTTTTCCTAGACCTCGTGACGTTTTCCATCTAGGTCAAGGAAAAGTGGTTACGTTAAGACATAAGAGGTAATTTTTCTTGACAATTCAGCTGCAGCCAAAGGCAGCACAGAACTTCTTTCTCGCTCATTGACTGCGATGTGCACTCAGTGCTGCCACTGGTGGCTGGAAGCAATATTACAGTAACACTGTTGTATCAAAACAGCAGTCAAATTTACATATGTTCTAGCATGCAACGGAAGACATCTCTAACTGTCGAGGTAAATCGTGTTTTTTCTTACTTTACTCCTCACCTAATGACATCCTTTGAACTTGTTTATATTATTTTACTAAGCAGTTGCTGAGAGGATTGCCCATTATCAATATGATGAACGACAATGTTCAGAGATTGAAATGTGTCCGTTCTATCGTGTAGCCATTAAGGACCATGATGCTCACATGACAGTCCTGGATCAGGGCCAGGTTCTCCACAGAGGTATAGTGTTTCATGGTAATCTGGGATCCTAAGTCTGATACTGTTGCTAATGACAATCAAGCAACCAGAATGAAGCAGTCATAGCCTCTAAATTATTTATAAGCCTTCAGAAGCACTCGGTGGAGCTACACACTTACCACACACACCCCCTGCGCTGCCAACACTATGAGAACAAACACAGCACATGACAGATTGACCTGAAGGAGCTGTGGAGCTGAATATCACTCCCCAAACAGGACTCCTCTTCTCACTTCTCAAATCAGTGTCAAAACAAACTAAAGTGTCAATGAGATGCACAAGGAAATAAGACTTCTGTCCATTCACAATCAGGATTATAGATTATAAAGAAGGTAGGAGGAATAGAAAGTGTGTATCAGATATGAGCACTCACATGTATTTCAACTAATGATGAGCCAGGATAATGAGGCAGTACTTGGGTGTCTGTGGTCCAAAGTAAGCAATGGGTCAATTACTGACAGATCTCTGTTTTCAGAATTCCTGAATAATTTGAGTATTGTAACATTTGTGATTACCAATCACTGTCCCCGTTGTGACCACATCAGGTTCAGCACTCATTCTGCAGCTGGCCGAGTTGAGCTCGACCCTTCTGGCTCATTATACTGTAACGATGCTTCAGGCTTGTCGTCGCAGTAGAAGGGACGCCTTCACTTTGTTATCCCTTTCCGGTTTAACTTTGATATGATTTGTCTCTGATCATGTTTTTCTAATTTATTTTTGTCTTTGGATCAATGGCTGTTTTTCCTCTTCTTAAACAAACTGCTTATTTTCTTCTGCTTTTTTAAAAACAAAACAAAGAAGTTTTCTCTCTTTATTTGAGTCTTTGTGTCTTTTTTTGAGCTCTGGGCATTCAGGGGTCATTCACTGAGCTGCAGTCGAAGCTTCAATTAAAATGACTAATCAATAGTGATGTTAATATGTGTCGTAAAATGACACCATAGAGGGTGTTGTGTCAGAATAATCAATCAAACTCACCTGTACAAATATAAGTATGTATGAATATCACGTATGTATGAATATAACTGGGTCTAAGGCACACAAGTGAGGCTGCTATTTAAAGACAATCTTAAGGTCAAAACAAAAAAGAAATCTTTGTTTGTCTCTCTAAAAGGACAATGTATGAAGAAGTGAAAGACGTTTTTAAGGAGTCCTTCTGCTTTTCATGAACAGAGGGAGAAATCTAGCACTAGAAATTTACATAGGGTACTCTGTCAAGTGGAAAAACTCCCCTTACACTGAAACTAAAGTCCGGTCACTCTCATATGACAAACGCAAGACTGTTAAACAGAAAACATGTCAGAGGGCTTTGTTTAATTTCCAAGTAATTCTCAGTACAATTCAGAATCAGAATCAGAAAACCTTTATTTAACCTAAATTTACAGCAAAGGGACAGTGTAGATAAAAGGGCAATATAAAATAAGTACAAAATAGGATAAAAAACAACAACCGTGGTAAGTAAGTAGCAGGTTAACATAATACAGTAAGTGAACATGTGAGAGTAATACTCTAGCAGCCAGTAATAACAATAATACATAGTAAAAAAAAGGATGTATTGCACATGATGTATTGCACAGTAATAAATAGTAACAGGGTGTATTGCACATAGGCGGTGGAACAGTGGTGTTACAGCCGCATTGAGTGTGTGGTGGTCTACCAGGGGCCGTGGTGATTGTACAGTCCAATTGAGGAAGCTTAAACAGTTAATAATACAGTATTATTTTTATTATTATTATTATTATTATTAATACTAATAAAATAATTATCATCATGAAAATAATAATAATAATAATGAAAATAATAATGAAAATAAAAATAGTGAAGATAATAATATTTTGTATACTTTTTGACCATTCTCCAATACTAGTATGTAGGCTACAGCCAAAAAGAAAGCAACAAGCGCTAGTAATTATTTTTAAGTGAACAATTTGCCGATTACCTCTGCATAATGTTCATAGTGACAATCCCAGAGAATATTTTCACTTACTCTGTAGTTCCCCTGAGCTCGATGGAGAGTTTTTTTGACTCATTGGTTCGTTTTTACTGTGTTGGTTCACTCTAAAGACCGATGTACTCTACCCGCCCAGCATCAAACAGCAGAGCAAAGTTAGCAACTAGTTGGTGAACAGAGCCACATATTTCTCTCTAACGCTGTCCAGAAACACAACCTCAAGTGAATGTTAATGTTGCTTCGTGTCGGCTTGATGTGTAAATAGAGAACATGTCGGACGTAACAACTTCATACAGTAATAATTTATGACAATGTTGTGTTTTCAGCTTGTTTCACTGCCCCTGTGTGGCCAGAAGAAAATCCATTTAAACTGAACTAATCAATATTTTATATAAACAATAGGTCAAAAGACTACTTTTAAAGTGAAAGGGGTCGCTCATAGTGATGCACCAGCAGAGAATTATTATCCGACTTCGCAGTTCCCCTCGGCCTGCAAATTCACTGTTTTCATTCAGACTCCCCACCCTCCAGATGCAGGAAAAAGCTCTGATGAACTCAAACTAAGTTAGCAACTAGCTGGTGAACATTTAGCAGCTACAAATGATTCCCTAAGGAGATGGTGGTGACCACAACGGCTAAAAGGAGACTAAATATTGTACTTTGTCAAGTGGAAAGAAACACCACTTTTAAATGAATGGCTAGTGGGGGTTTGTTTAAATGTCAATGTTGTGTTTACAGCTTTAGACACTGCCCACAATGGGACCCAAAAAAACAATTATTGCTGCTTTAGATTGTAAATTCCTTAAAAATCAAATCAAAATTCAAGATTTTTTGTGAGTCAAGTGTCATTTTCTTCACTACTTTTTTCATGTTTTCATGTTCATGTTCAAGGACACTGACGCTGATCATCCATCTCAACATGTGATTTTATTTAGTCCTTAACCATAACAACATGAAAGAAATCTTTCAATGAGATAATTGTGTTCAGATCATTTATCTTGTCTCTCAAATCATCTGCAAATCTTTGACAAAATAATCCACTTACTAGCTTTTTTCTGAGCTTTCAACCGCATGGTCTTCATCCATCTTGTATGTTGATGAAGACCGTTGACGAAGACTATCTTGAGTTTATTTTGTCACAAAACTTTATTGGAGAGTCACTTCTGAAAAAGAGTGAACAGCTCGAGTTCATTTTATTTCAAGACACAACAAAACTGAGGAGGAAGAAGCAAACAACAGGGACATGAAACTAAGTGAAAAGTGCTCTTATATTAATCATGTCTAGCTGCAGTCCTCGGCTAGTATGAGTCAGACATACAGATGCTATACTATAGTTCTCACAGAAGGCTCCCCTGTTACAGTACAATATGTTTACTGGTGATGAATACTAAGCACACGTTATATACACCTTCTCCCTGCTACTTTAAAAAGATCATTTAGTATACATATCAACACTTTGGCGCAGTTATTCCAAAAAAAACCTTCAAATGAAACTTACTGAATCCCCAAATGTGCAGTTTAACTTCCATGGTAATGAAAGATGTATTGCATGCCATTTAAATAAGTCATTCATTCATAACCGACATGACTGTTGAATCTCTATTTAGAGTTTATTGATATAATTACAAACGGGATTTTTGTCAGGCAAGTTACAGATGTATAAACAATTTAAATTGGGATTTTGAAGGAAAAAAAAGAAGCCATTTAATTATCGTAAGTATAGTCAGGGAAATTAAACTGTTAAATATTACTTATATTGGTTTCATAGACAAGCTTTAACTGATCTATTGTAGCTGTGACATGTAGGCGGTAATCAGAAAGTACAGTAGTTTTGGTCAAAATATCACAAGCAATGTGTAATGCACAGGGAAACCACGCCTAAAAGAGAAGGTACTTCTTCATTTAAACACAGGGTTCGTCAAAGAATGTCAATTTGTTTAGGGAAGTGAAATGGATTGAATACAAACACACGCGCAAAAATGCCCACTCAAGAAACTCCCAGTCCTGGTAAACCCCCTCAGCCAGACAAGAGTGAGAGATACGGACACGTCATAGTGAAATCCAAACATGGAGGTCGGGGTCTTCCCCCCGGCTGAGCCTCAAATATAAATGTGGAAGCAGATGGAGTAAGTTCACACAGCAGAGAGAACAGGTAGATACAGCTCAACTGAGACTTTCACATACAGTACTGCTACATAGTGAAGGGAACACACACACACACACACACTTCAGGATGGCTGCTCCTAGTCTCGCTCTGTCTGTGTTCGTGCTGATGCTGGCTGCCATCACTCTGAGTGAAGGTAAGAAGGAGCTTCACAGTAATACATTCAGCCATTGTGGGAGAGAGGGGAAGGAAATGTAATCTTATTTGTAAATGTTTATGATCACACTTTTGATTTGATATCGTTTGATAGGCTATATCATGTAGTTCGGTTGAAATTGCTCTGTGTTTGCTGGATGCGTAAATAGGCAACTAATTGCGAACCAAATTAGAAACTTTTACAACTTTATAAAGTGATATTTCCTGTGTTGTTGCATTTGAGTTGAGGATTAATCCAGCTTCAAAGGTTGAGACACAGTGATTTGATGGATCCAGCAACACATACTGTACACTAGTTGTAGGAAAGGACTTTGAAATTGTTCCAGTTTTAACTGATTAAATCCTAAACTGATCAAAATGTTCATGTTCTGTCTGTTTGTTGGTAGGCTTGCGTGGTGTTGGCCCAAAGAGATGCTGCTTTCGTTTCAATGAGAAAGAGGTGCCTAGAGACAGAGTGAAAGGCTACGTCAGGACCAGCCAGCGCTGCTCCAAACCCGCCATCCTGTAAGTACACAGCCTTAGAGACGGTATGGGCGGCCTCACTGGAGCGACACATGGATGCACTGAGCCTCACTGTCTTTTTTATGTGTCCAGGTTGCAGACAGTGGTCGCAGGTCAGCTGTGTGTCAGGCCTTCAGCCACTTGGGTGAAGAATCTCATCAGCTACCTGGACACCAAATCCATCCCAGGAGAGACGTCCAGCCTGTAACCATGACAACACCATATCCACTATCAGAACCTCTAATGAACAAACTCTGGCCCGTTAAAGTGACGTGATGCTGCAATCCAAACTATACCTGTCAAAGCTGACTACAAATGTGTTACTATCCCCACCGTAAGGTCTGCAGGGGGGTAATTGTAAGTTATCTGTCTATCTATATGCAAAATATATACTATATATATATATATATGTGTATGTATCCACTGTGAACTACTGTTGCATTGTAATTTAAATTGACTTCCGGAAACTACATTCACTGTAAAAGAACAATGCCTCCCAACTCCACTTATCATGAATAGAGCATAAGCTATGGGTAACCCCACTATTTCTACAATGAACCATTGTGAGCTCTTTGTCTTGTTTCTTTATATAAAGTAAAGTGATGATGGGTTTTTTTTTCTGTTTACAGTCATGTTTTGAATACTTGTACAGATAAGTACACACTTTGACAACAAATCATTTATTTCTGTATGCTTATGCTACTAATGTGATTCTCTTGAATTAAAGCAAGATAATATGTCATGGTTTGTCTCTGTGGCTCGCTCTCTTCTTTAAAGGCTTCAGTTTCCACATACACTCTCTAAGTGTTGATTCCCTTTTTTCATATTATAGTACATGAACTAGAGTTTGGAATCATAAATGCTGAAGAGATGGAGACATCCAAAGAAATGCAGGTGCTGCAAATGAGCTTGAATCACAACTTTGCTTCTCAAATGTTCATATTGCTTTTGATCTTTACATCTTCCTTTTCAAGGCCAACGTGTTTTTATTTACTGTGGAGCTTGAGATGTGCAGGAATCTTGAATTTTTACATACAAATACCAGATATTTTAAAAGACATATTTTGTAATATGAATCAACAAATATTACATATGTGTATGTTTTTCCATGTTCATTTGAAACATTGAAGTAAATGTAGTACTGAATGGGGTGAAATATACAACATGTACTCAGTCGACCAAGTCTATTGAGTCATATGCTCTGTATTTGTTCATCACACAAATCAATGATCATCTAGTTTTGTATATTAAACCAAGACTAATGTTTGCTGAACATTTTAAAATGAACAGAATGATTTTAAATGATATAATGTAGTGGAACAGTGACACAAATAAAGAAGGGTCAGCAAACTGACACAGTAATTACACAGAAATATATATCTAATGTCTGCTAACATCAGCAAACATTAGCCTCCATAAGCTACTAGTCATAGCAGACCAATTAGTCTGATGGCAGTTGCTTTCTGTACCACTAGAGCGCGCCTATAGACCATATCATATCATATCATATCATATCATATCATATCATATCCAAGTCACTATAGAGACAGATCACAAGTGCATGCAAGTCTTTGGGGTTGTTCCTTTTGAGCTGAACAACAAAAATAAAAGTTTCCATGAGAAGATTTACGCATGAGACACATGGTGCCTTTAATGTTGCTTCCAATGATGATTTGTTGATATGCTTTTTCATTCCAACCATCTATCACATTGAATTGGATCACATTGGATCGCACAAGGCACTCTAAGAATGTGATAGGAATGCATCTTATGACATTCAACAACAAACCACCAGTACTGCTTATATTCTGACAACCGAGCGACAAATCACAAGTTATCTAGAAGAACTATATTAGGCTATTAGGGCATTATTATGAAAATGTAATAAATACATTGCTGTAGCCAGGGGCGGACTGGGACAAAAATTCAGCCCTGGCATTTTCTGTCCAGACCAGCCCACTACATCATCAATGGACACTACGTAGAAGTCCACAAATCTTGCGGCATCTCCTTTCATGCATACCACAAAGGAGAGTCATATTCCTTAATAGCAGTTAACAAATAAAGCACGTAATTATGAACTCAAGGACTAAAATTGACAGCTATAGCAATCAATCAATCTGACTTTATTCATTATAGTGGGGTGGGACGAGACTAACTGGAAGAACTTCCTCGTCCGCAGCAAGCCAGCTCCACTTCTCACCAAATTCATGACCTGCAAGAAACAGCAAACAGAACTTGTACTCAGTATCTGTGTACTGACAGGTATATGTAGCCTTTTTTGTGGTGTAGTGACACTTAGTGAACAAATTTATTTCATGAAGGATGACTTAAAAGTCTCAAAAGGGCCCTAAGGCCTACCTGCATAACTGTTAATTGAACTCAAAAGATATGCAGATGTTTGAAATTGATTGTTATGAAAATCTTCAACCAGGAAATAATCATAATCAAACATTTTGTTTCAATCTGAGACAAAACAAGTTGCATAATAAACTCAAAGTCTGTCTCTCTCTATGTCTCTCTATGAAGAACTTCAGAACAGCAGGTCAGGAAAACCTGTTTGACAGGAGATGATGGTAGCAGAGAATATAAAGAGACATTTATGAATTGTCATTTTGCAACTTTTTTTTAACAACTCCTGAGGCTCTCATATATAGGGTGGTCAACCTAAAAGAGACATGGAAACATTATTAAGTCATCATCACAAATCAAGTATGAATTCATATAACATTATAAGACACATGACATACTCAACAAATCAGAGACGACTCAGTAGCCAAATGGTGGTGAAGTGGAGGCAGTTGCACATGGACAGAGGGGGAACAACTCCTCGGGGCTCTTGCATGTCAAGTGGTCAACCTGGGAGGGATATGGATACATTATTAGGTCTCTAATAATCACAAATTAAGTATTAATTCTGAAAATATATAGAAAATATTTTCCTCTGTCCTGAAAACGTTT
The DNA here is from genome assembly GCA_943590825.1 of Bovichtus diacanthus. Lineage (NCBI taxonomy): Eukaryota > Metazoa > Chordata > Actinopteri > Perciformes > Bovichtidae > Bovichtus > Bovichtus diacanthus. The sequence continues at coordinate 6,517,309 of CALSBV010000422.1, forward strand.
TGGATGTGCGTTTCTTTAAAAATGAATACATAAATAAATAAATTATAATATAATATAAATTATTATAATTATGAAGTATGAATTCATATAACATTAAAAAATACATGATAAACTTACCAAATTCTAACAGTGGTCCCAAATGAAAGAACAAGTCCACATATAGAACAGAGGGAGAACGACTCCTCAAATATATCAGAACAACCTGTAATGGAGAATAATTGATAATTTAGTGTACATGATCACACCATTAAGGATCAACATATAAGCACAATAAAACTTCTGAAAAGCATCATTAAAATGACAAATAATTAATTACTACATCCATAATGTGTGATGTGTGATAATAACAATGATATTAAATATTTCTCGCCTTATCAGTGGAGCAGCTTTTTAAGCAGCTCACTCTTCTCTCCAAGTCTGTCTATCACAGAATCAGAGTCCAAGGCCATGAGGATGTCTTTCTCTGTGGCCATCAACATAAATGCTTCCAATTTATCAGATGAGAGGGTGCTTCTGAGTCTGTTTTTAATAAACTTCAAAATTGAAAATGTGCGCTCACAAGCCACCTGCGTGAGGGATAATGTAAGCAGGTATTTATAAGCAAAGCCTAGGACAGGGTATGCGTCTGTTAGCATGTTGAAACGGCGAAGTATCTGGTAGCAGCACAGAGGGCATTCTTTGCAGGAGCAACAGCTTATGGGAGTTATCGCAACCTCTTCTGTGTTGTCCTCTTCACCACCTGATCCATCTTCTACTGTTCTTGCCTTGTATTCTGCCAATGGGGATGCCTTCAGCCTGTTCCACTGGAGTGCAAAGCTTTTCAACTCAGCCTGCATATTTTCCTTGGTTGCCCTGCTGTCAAATCCTTGCAAGCACTTGCTTAAGTCTTGAAGGGCAGACTGGGGAAGAGCACTGGTGCAGAGCTGAGGGAAGTTTCTGGGATCCAGACATGCCAAGTCAGCATATAGATTGCCGTGTGTTAAAAAGCGCCTATGAATGGCTTCAATTGCTGTGTCCATGATCCTGTTATGCACATTCACCTCATAGGATTTTTCTGCATCCTCCATGGTCTCATCCTGAGCCATCTCCCCAGGCAAGACTTTCTTCATCCTCCTCCTCTTTTGTGGCAGTGTGGCCTCCGCTTCAATGTCCGTGTCATCTTTCTCTTGGATTTCTGTGTTTGTCCAGTTGACAAATGTGTCTGCTGCTTTTTTTACAGATTCAAAATCTCTTCCCAAGCTTTTCAGCGTGTCCTGTGTCGATGCCACCATTCTGTGAGCGGAGAGGATGTCCAATCCTGCCGTCTGAAGGTATTTAGACAATGGAGAGGTATGTTCAAATATGCGGAGGAAGATTTGAGCCGTCAAGATCGTCTCATACTTGAGCAATGACTCTGCATATCCTCTGGCCATGACACGGATACATGGTTTCACTGTTGCCTGTTTCTGTATAGCTGATAATGTCAACAGCACATCAACGTACAGACCATCTTCCGGCTTTCCAAAGGAGCCAAACACCTTCTTCAGGGCCTCATGCTTGGCCCACCAGCGTGTCTCGCCAATAGGAGCAAGCCGTCTACGTCTTTTGTTTCGGCCTGACTCTTCCCACACATTCATCCTTTGATATGACTCTTTGATGAATACCGCAATGCCATTGAGGAGAGCAAACAGGGACCCACTCTCAATAACAATCTGGGTTGTGTTTGCAAGCACCAGATTTAGTACATGTGCATAGCACCATACATGCACCTGGTTTGGGGATTGTGCAGACAGTGAGGAGAATCCTTTGTATTGGCCTTGCATGTTTGATGCCCCATCAGTCGCATTTCCAATGCACATGGTCTTGCTGAGGCCCATTTTGTCCAGAACTTCTGACAGCATGTCGACAAAGGCCTGTCCAGTGGATGAACTGCACTTCAGCACTGCAACAAGCCTCTCATGAACAACATCAGTAACATACCTCACAATTATAGTGCATTGATCCTGAGAGGTTATGTCCTGCGTTGTGTCCAGTTGAACTGAAAACATTCCTGCTTTCTTGATATCACTAGAGATGTTTTCTTGAATCAGATGGTGAATTGCATCTATCACTGAGTTGACTGTGGTTTTGGAGATTAGAGTTACAAGGGAGCCTCTGCCTCTTGTGCCACCAGACAAATGCAACTTTTTGCTGTTCTCAATGCAGCTGTCCAGGTGCTCTTTTAAACAGAAATCATACTTCCCCAGTAGAAGTATGAGTTCCAAGAAATTACCATGATCAACTGTGTGGTCTTCCAGGGTATATGCGGCTTCATTTTCTGACCTCCTGTATGCAAGCCCCCTCTTCCCAAGAACCCTGATGACATCTATGATGCGCTCCAAAACCTGCCGTCTCTTTCTGACCTGCTCTCTGTGCGCCGACATCTGACTGCCACCAAACACACTGCTGATATCAGCACTGGCGGATTTCAAGAGGTAAGCTTCAGCACAGTTTCTGTGTGCACTGCTTCTCTCATGCTCCTCTGTGCGCTGGTGTATATGCCTCCAATCTGACATTCCACTGATGAACAGACTGCTATCAGTTCTCTTACCGAATGCCATGCAGATGAAACCATACAGCATGTGACGCTCTGGACAGTATGTCAGCCACTTTCTACTGGTGCCGTCTCTGCTACAGAACACTTTCTGCACCACTGGATTGCTACTTTTTTGCTGAGGATGGTAATTTAAAAATGACTGGAGATTTTTCTGATCAGGTTGTGAAAAAAAATCAGTTATTTGACTGACACACTTATGGCTCTCAACAGCTGTTTCCCTCTCAGGTGATCCTGTCTCTGTGCTGACACACTCCTCACTCTCTAAAGCTGTTTCCCTCTCAGGTGATCCTGTCTTTGGGCTGACATACTCCTCACTCTCTACAGCCTTTTCCCTCTCAGGTGGTGCAGTCTTTGGGCTGACTGCATTGGTCTGGCTCTCTCCCTGAACTGACCAAATGAACTTGCCCTGAACCTGTCTGGGCTGGACATAGGGAAAGCATCCATCATTGGATGGGGAAATAACTCAAAACCACAGAATATGTACAAGATAAAAGATTTAGTTCATATTGAACTAAATGTTCAAGAGCATAACAACACTAATGGCTTTGTCACGTTTTCATTAGGACACTTCACTAGTGTTTTCCAATGCAAAAAAGTCAGATCTTTGTGACAATACCTGGAAATGCTCAAGACAGCACTATACACAGCCATTTGAAAACTACAGTAAAAGTAACACATTTACACACAAATTACACCTATGAAATAGTTCAGTAAACAATAAATGAACTGAAATGATTATAATAAATTCAATGGCAAATATTGCAAATTAAACTAATTATTTCATATAGGTTTACTTGTATTTTGTGCTAAAATTCAAATTGCTAAAAAGTATCTCATCTGTATTTACAATACAGCTTGATTCTGCATCTCTACTTACAGCTCATTAGTCCATGTCAAAGTTTACCGTTGCTATGGCAACAAGAGACGGCTGATGTTAGCAGCTGTTAGCTAGCTTAGCTAAATCATCTGTTGAACAATAATGACCCATAATATCACAATTCGGCATATTTAGTTTGGGCTAATATGTTGTCACAAGTATGCAGTTAGTGAGGTCACATCACATTCAATCTAAAAACGTTTTCTACTTTGTTTCGGACATGTCTCAAAAATATAGCCAGCCCCAGGCTAACGTTACTTACCATGTCTGCCTCCACTCGCTCATCATCATCGAGTCCTCTTCGCTCGCCTCCCAGCGCAGCAGCACCTGCTGGGGTGGTGACCCCGGCACCAAATAGGTCTGTCAGTTTCGAACATTTAGCAGCCTCCACCTCCAGAGACTTCAGCTTTTTAAGTCGCAGTTTTTCAGCGCCACCCGGGCGTTTCTTCCGCTTATCCATTTTCGGCTCAGCAGCAGCCCATCCCGCGACTCCGGCCCATGCCATGAGGTCCCGCCCCACCCTGGTTTGTGTAGTGATTGACAGCTCTGTCAGGGCTCTCTGAGCCTATCAGCCCATGATTGATTGACAATGACAAACAATAGACCAATAATATGTGTCGATTCTTGCTGGCAACACACTGCTGGCCCAATTGGAGGGAATTTAGAAAAAAAAATAAAATAGCGGACCGGACCGGCCCACACTGGGTCAACGGCCCACCGGGACGATGCCCGGTATGCCAGATGGTCAGTCCACCCCTGGCTGTAGCCTATGTCATGAAATGATCCCCTCAGTGCCAATGCTTGTCCTAAATGCCAAATATATTTTTGAGGTAGGCCTATACGTTTCAAGGAAGGGTTAGAGTTTATTTCCTATGTATTGTGAATTTTAAAGGAATTAAATCACATCTGTATCACTTATTACGTCATGCTATGGCCACGTTGTCGGTTGAACGTAATTGTTTAGCGACGTCTTAGAAGGCAAAACATGTTCACCTCCATCACATGAAGGTCTCACACACACGATCAGAGGCCGATCGCATTCGTGTTTGACCAATAGGAGGAGAGATCCAGGTCTCCCATAAATGCATCAAGCTGGCCAGTAGTAGACCGGAATGTATGTGTATTTCCTTTCAAAATAAGAGCCCAAATCCGGTTCTGCAGTCGTCTGTTCTTGTCCTTTTCCATGAGGTAGTTTCTTTTAGTGCTCTTTCTGAAAAGCTGAAATATGATTCTGCTGGAGTTTCTTGTCCACATTTGAAGCTGAATTAATATATATATATATATATATATATATATATATATATATATTATAGTGTAGCTGTGAGCACAGAACAACTGTAATGTAAGCAGTACAGTGAGAACTCCCAAGAGTTTAGTTGTTAAATGCTAACAAAATATACATTATTTTATTGTGGTTGTAATGAAAACATATTCCAATTGTAATGGCCAGAACAATAGGGTCATGAGATTTAACTAAACGTTATGGGTATAAAACCCATCTATCATATAAATAGCTTTTAAGAAACACAAATATGGGTAAAGAAATGTCTGGCTAATGCTAGTGGGAAAACTAGCTTGAAAATAAAACAGGTACCAAAAAACAAATAGACCATAATTGTTCTTTAATACTTGGTTATACTTTCTTGTCAAATGCTTTACACGAAAGATACAATTGTTGCGATACATTTCGTTTTTATCTGAAATTCTCCACCGGATGTATAGTGTATCGTGTTTGCCTCGTGAAAAAAAAACAGTCGTCGAAGCATTGGAGCATTTTTCTTCACTGTGCTACATCTGGTAGTAGTATCCGTCAGCGGCCATATGTAATTTATCCTCATTCATTCGTTTACAGACGGACTTTGCTTCTTTTTATTTAAACCAAACTACGGTTTTTAGGTGCGAAAGTTGCGTACTTGTGTCCGCTCCGTCATTCTTTTGGACGTTAATCAGTGTCTGCCTCGGTGACTGTCCGTTGCAGGCTGGGTTGTGACAGCACAGTACAATGATCGAGCGACCAGAGACTGCGGTTCCCAGCATCGCTGTAAGTCCATTTGTCTTGTATACCAACGTGCAACGGTTGACACTACAGTAGTTTACAATAGGCTACAGTTGAAATCCTCATTGGAATCCACTATTTATCCTCATCCGTGGTTTGGTTCCTTTTGGTACCGACGTCTCGTATATGGATCGAACTGGAACACCAAGCTCCTTTAACAATCTGCTCATTTTATGATATGTTGCATATTTACAAAGACATATACTTGAAAGAAGCATCGCTCACACCTTCTGACAAATTGATATAGTCTACTGATAACTTCGGCATACTGTGGTTGACCAACAACGTGTATTTCAGCAAATGCCATCGATTTCAAAATGAATCACGACTCCCACCTCTGTGTAGCATTATTCTAGTGAAGCGAGATTATGTGGCGGAAATGTATAATAATGTATATACAGTGTTTGCTAAATGTACCATTTGGACCCAATTGACAAAGTAATAACACTATAATGTTAAATGGCAGTTCTGTTTTGAACTCCAGGGTTCCTTGATCGGTCTACAGAACCGCACAGGGCGACGTGGTCTGCTCTCATGTAAGATCGTATGCAGCGGGGGAATATATGGGCAGCAGTGCATTCTTGTTTAGACCTGGACAATATTACTAGTGACAGCATGAAATAGAATAACATGCATATCATGTAGATGATGGGGTGGTCTGAGTTTCTACTTTGAGTATCAGAGCCCAGATGAGATTTGCTCTCTGCCAAACTCCATTAAGAAACATCGCAGTTTAGAACAGATCAAAAAGTGTGAATTGAATTAAGCAAAGCACTGCTTGGTGGCCTGTATTGTGTGTGTATATATAACAATAATGGCTGAACCATTCACTGCTAAAAAAAAAAAAAATACAGTACAAAACCATGTTCCCCAAAGTACATGAATGTTCCTCTACCAGATAGCAAATCTTTATTAAACTGCCTGTTTGTTGACTGCAGTTTGGTGTATCCACACAACTGCGTTTAGCAAGAAGAAGCCTTTCTTGTTGACCACATCTGGTCTGCTTTGTGCACTGACACTTACATTTAACAGAGAGTGATTACTCACGGCACAACACACCACACTTTGTGTTTGTATTGTATCTGTTTGTGATACACTCTGGGATTGGTCGTGACTTCCCTTGGTATCACACCAAGGGGGGTGGGCATACCCAATGTGCACCTCGAGAGTGAAGTTTCAAATGAATGCCGTTCTCCTACTGCGGTGTTAAGAGGTGCAATATGTATTACACAATTATTATTCAATATGTAGGCAAATGAATGAAAGTTTAATAGAGCAGATGGAAGCAGTGAGAGGGCCTCAGCATCAGCTGCTTAATGGGGGGTGTGGGGGGGACTTGGCAATACAGATGATGTCAGTGAACCAGGCAGCTACTATCACCACTGGGTGGACTGGGGGAGAGGTTAACAGTAAAACGAGCCTTCCTCTCTATCATCCCCCATTACTTCCCTTTTTTAAGTGCCATGCCTGGTTTTCTCTCTGTTAGTTACTTTATTATGAAACATAACCACATTAATCATACTGAATTTCATACGTGGCAAGTGCCAATGCAGCATTGCAAATATTGATAGTGATGCTATGATGAATACACTTCTCGATAAGTTGGAAATGTGATGTTTCAAGCGTGTTGTGTAGTTCTCATAAACCTCATTATGCGCTACAGACACGAAGTCCCTGTAAATAAAAGGGTTTCTTAATCATGTACTTGTGAAAATACATACTATGTAGATGCATTCACACATAGTGCACCGTTTGATCCACAGACTTCCATCTACACACACATACAGAGGTTTTTAGTAGCTTCATACAGGCAACCCGCACTCATAATTTCTTCCCAATGTCTACATGACCAACGCAGTGTGTTCCATTATCAGTGCTACCCACAGTGCAGCCAGGTGGAAAGGGACAGACCACCAGAGGTGGCGCCTTATGTAACACGTGCATAATCATCAACACACACAAAACTTGTATGTGGGTGGATCAAACATGGAAATAGCTAAAAGTGCTTGAGGCTTGTTCAGAGTAGTTAAGCCTGGTGTCGAGCTGCATGCATCACAGAGTATTGATGAGGCAAATTACAGATTAGTAGATTGTTTCCTTTTCTTCTCCCACATTCTGTTTGTCCGTACCATCCTCTGGTGGTGTTGGTGTCTAACCTACAGGTATTCTGGATGTCATACTCGACAGTGGGAATGTGGAATACGTTTAAATGTACAGTTAGGATGGTTATGGGCAGATACCTAGAAAATATAGGTTACTTGGTTAATGGGCATATACTAAATATTACTATCGGTTAGTTATTAGTCACTGTCTTCCACCGCTGGTATGACAGAAGTGTTATTGTCTTCAAACAGTTTTCTTTAATTGTCCAATGGTGGGAATGGTTGCTAATGTAGGGAGTCCTCCTGCCACTACACAGATGTGGGGGGTCAACCTGGAAGCCACAGAATATTTGTATGCATATCCATTGCTTTTAAACAACAACATTAGGTTTGGCCTTTCCAAAGTACAGTGTTAGTTTTCAAAAACCTATGAACCATATTATTTTTGTGTTGCTTGGAAACGGCCTCCAGACTGTGTTGTGTATGTAATTGTGAAATACACTGGGCTGACCCTTGTTATGTATGATGAGTCAAAGCTGATCCCGTTTTTCTAAAAAGACATACAGCATGGTGAAAAGCATGCAGACACTTAAACGTTCCAGCCCATCCTGCCATTTAGGCCAACTTCTCTCGTCTCCCTTTCTCGAGAAGGAAATGCCAGGATGTATGAACCTGGATATGGGATATGCTCACATTCAGCCACACGAGCATTAGTAAGTCCAATGTTTGGCTCTAATGTTCCAGACCCTCCCGAAGGTGTGTGATGGGGTTGAGGTCAGGGATATGTGCAGTCAGCTTCTTCCTCATCAAACTGGGAAAAGCATTTCTTCATGGACCTTGCTTTGTGCTTTGTTATGTTGGAACAGGAAAGGCTTTTCCTCAAACCGTGGCCACAGTGCTTTGAAGAACACTATTGTCTGACATAATATGTATAGTATGCTGTTGTGTTAAGATATGTCCATTGGAGCTAGGGGCCAAGCCATGTACAACAGCCTGAGACCACATACCTTTTGTTTATTGTCTTCTGTCATCTACGGGTGCTTTGCCGTCGTCTGTGAAACACTGCAGAATAAAAGGCAGGCTGCTGTTGAATAATATGAAGAAAAGTAATGATTTCTGAAGAAAGTTCTTCATTGAAGTTTATTTAGATTTCAAAAGTGAAGTTGTCAGTTCATCTGAAGCTCTATATTCTGCCACTTCTTTTTTAAGAAAAGCAAGATTTATCACTTTAAGTGCTAAATTATGCGATGGTGATGATTGTGATGGATATGTCTTGCAGGGCAAACTAGCCCGACACTTTGTTTAAGTATGGTTTTGGACTGGATCTGGGTCAAAGGCATGCTTCTGGTGATAAAAGTATGCTTATTCGAGTCTGGTCTGCCTGCGTGAGACTGCTTTCCTTAAAGGTGGCTCTTTGGCTGGAAACATTCAGGAGCCCTGCTGTTGTAAAACTTCACTATTGGCCTTCAGAATATAACTTCCTCTTATTTAATGAGTTCACATTCTTGTCCATACAAGGCTCTAAACTGTTATTTTCAGTAGCTACATTACATGTTCATTAGGCATGTCCCTCTTCCAGTCCTTTAATATTGGGTATCTGATACGTAGTCCAATCCGACATTATATTTGCTGAAATGTGTCGATTAAGTATCTGACTCATTGAAATAACAGCTGTACACTGACTTTGGCACAACTTATTTTTCTCGAGCTACTTGATCCAAATCCAGAAGGTCCTGGATAACATCTTTTAAGTAACTCGCCCATTACCGTTCATGATGCATGGTAATGCAGTGTTGTGTGGTTGGGGGGAAAGTAAAGGTTCTGGAAAACGCTGATGTATGATTCTGATGGGACAACTGGTGACAGGCAGGCAAGTAATGGATAGTGTTGGCCTCACGTAGTGGCAGGACCGTGCACAGTGACAGCAGACTGGGGTTTGGAGAACGGGATGACGAGTTACCTCGGTGGTAAAGAGAAAGCGGGAGATTACAGTTGTTTTGTTTGTTGTCTTAACTTTCTTCACGTAGCTTTACACTTCTAAATTGATTGGTTTCATTTATTGGCTTATATTACTTTTCTGTTTCAGTTTCTTCCTCTTTCCATCCTCCTCTGTGTAGGCCTGTTATTTCTCTCTGTGTGTCTGCCCCCTCCACTCTCTTCCCCTTAAAACAGCCTTTTCCCCACTTGTGTTTATCCCAGCTGCACTTCACTTCAAAGCGTCTCTGTCGCTGCAGGACATAGAAATACTAATTGCAGGTTCACGCAAAACAAGATTTTTGTCACTTTTTGCGCACATAATTATTGTGTGCAGCTCCAAGTATGCTGTGTATTTGTTTCTTAACACACACACAAAATACCATAGAAACAGAGATTGTGTGCATGCATGCATCTGTGTTAAGGGCACATCTTTTGCCCAAAGCCTGTTAATGTTGTTACAGGCGTCCGTCCGTCCGTCCGTCCGTCCGTGCGTGTCAATTATTCCTACTGTGTGATTTCTGCATTAACAGAAATTGTGTGTGTGTGTGTCTGTGTGTTTTTCTTCAGCAGCGGAACCTGGAGGGCTATGTGGGCTTCGCTAATCTCCCCAACCAGGTGTATCGGAAGTCGGTCAAAAGAGGGTTCGAGTTTACGTTAATGGTTGTAGGTAAGTTGGAAACGCCTACATCTGACTCACGACTGAGGATGTCAATGTGTATATTTGCTTCTGTGCGTGTGAAAATGCGTGTGTGCACACCTGCGCACCTACCTCTGCTCGTCTGAGTGTGTTGTCAGTTGTGTGTGAATGTGGGTCATCAGCGCAGGTTGAAAGGAGGTAAAGCATGTGTGGCATGCAGTGCACTCAGTCGCTCAGGAGTACGAGTTGACAATTTAAAAAGTTTCTGCAGACCGGTGGTGCCCTGTGTGGCCTGGATTTAAGAACATCCACAGTGTTGTTCAGTGACAGAGAATGAGCATGTGAAAAAATTTCTTGTGAAAGCTGGATTCCCTCAGTTTCCCAGGGGAGTAGTCTCTGTAGCCTCCAGGACGCACAATAACACATCTGTGTGCTTTGGATGATTTGATTTGCGACGGTGGCTGCAGGATGATGCCGCAAGTATGAATGAACCGAGTTGCAAAATGTGGCAAACTGCATTACAGTGGGAAGGAAATGGACAGAGAGTGGAGGAACCATATGTTTGGCCGTCTATGTGGACACACACACTACCACATATACTAAGTAGTGTTGTCGGAGCCAACATCATATCCGGACCAGTCTCTGCTCCACTACCTTCTGTAACTTAATGCAATCTCTCATTCAGCATTCATTGCATCAGTCTTTCTGAAACAGTGAAGCGTGTTTCTGGGGTTTACTTTGCATATTCAAAGTTGCTATAAGAAATCTAAACCTTCGTGATTTTGGTTGTTTTCCATATACATAAAATTCACCAGACCTCTCTTCAGTGATTGTATTCATGTAGTCTCTGCTGCTTAAAAACGTGTCCAGCGTTCAGTGCTCTCTGTCCTGCTGTTATTACAGACATGTCTGAACTCACCCCCGGACTTACCCATGGACTCGCCTCTTTTGTCTAGTCATGACATTTAGCATGCAAAGGTCTAAGGCTTATGCAGCTGTATTATTACCATTTTTATTGCCAGATACTTCATATTAAATGACAAAAATCTAATTATTTAAATTGTAATTGTCCAAGTATTGCTTTATTTTCAACTTTTCCACAATTTTTTAAAGAAAGCAAATAAGCATATTTCTCAATGTTGAATTATTCCTTTAAAACCCTAACTAAACTGATTGCTTGAAAATTCGGAGAGAAAGAAATAGTTCACATCCTGTCTCTGTTACTAAAATAATTTCCATTTGTGCTTTTCTTTCTTTCTGCATTTCATCATTTCTGCTCCTTCTGAAATATTCTCGATGTGGCTGTATTTTGCAAGCTTTTTAGGTTTTTATGTTGGTCTAAACTTTTTGCCAGCTAGTGTTTAAATGTTTCAAAAGGTCATAAATGTAACGCAAAGTATCTTGTGGTGACCCCGGTCAATTCAGTTGAAGGAGAGAAGACATTAACACAAAGAGGCGTCCACACTTTATTATTTCAGCCTGAGGTTTTAGCTTCCTGTTCAGTAAACAGCCACTGTGGAAGAATCGCAGGAGGGACACAAAGACAGCAGAGTGACGGGTTTGGGTGAGAACCAGATAGAGATCCACAAGCAACTAGATGCTGTTTCAGGCCCTCTCATACATGGGCCCCTCTGTCTCTCTTCATAGTTTTCTTGGCTCCCAGCCCCACATTCACAATTAAGACGTAGTTGAAAGAACCTGCTATCCTGCTGAAAACATGGGCGCGCTATTTAGTCACAATAGCTTTTCAAACCTTGTTTTCTCTACTTACTCCTCCCTGGGATTTTGTTTTTAAAGAGTGTACTGAACCCCAACAGAGAAGGCTTTCATAAAAGAGCTAACAAGCTAAAATAGCTTCCTCCATTTTGGACTCCCTGGCTCTCCGTCAAAGACCAGCACTGTCGAGGCGACTTGCTGCTGGTTGAAGTTGAACTCGTGCAGATTTACTCCGCCCCTGCGTTTGAATTTGCTGTTTGAAACGCTATCTTGACTGGGTTTTACAACTTTATCTAGAAACAGCTGAAATCTGTATACAGTTTTTATTGTGAAAAATCCTGTTAGGCATTTACAAAGGACTCTTATATTGTGTACCTTTGGCAATTGGTACAATACACTCCTATTCACAGTCATAAACCGTATAATCAACCAAAAAAAAAAATTATGAACATGATCACAAAACAATGTAATGGATAAGAGACAGAGAAATATAGGAACTAGAAGTGTTAGACAGAGACAGAAGAGCCTATTGTAGTTTTATTTGAAAAGCAGCCAGCTGGACCGACAGCATGAGGCAGATTGTGGGCTGGCCTCAGCACTGCTGTACTTGGCATTGTAGTGAAGTGTGAAAGCTCAGCTCGACTCAGAGGCCCATTTGTTCCGTTGTAGTTTTGGAACAGGCAGATGTTGGAGTATGAGATGACTGGGCTGATGCCTCCAGGTTACCCTTTCAAAGAGCTGGTGCTTTAATATGTGAAGGTAAGAATGGGGTTTCTCTTGTTAACTTAATACGACTATATCAACCATTTTATGTATATGTGTATGTATATGTGTGTATATATATATATATATATATATATATATATATATATATATATATATATATATATATATATACACATA